>VYZW01046089.1:30026-127050 GCA_013401315.1 Balaeniceps rex
CCCCCTTGCATGCCCCCCCTGCAGCGCTGGGGCGAGGCTGGCTCCCAGGCTGGCTCCCCACCACTACCCCTGCAGCAATAAATCCCCTCTTTTTGGAAGTGTTCGCCCCTAACTCGATCCAGAGCCTTCCTGCTGCAAACACCCACCCGAAGGCGCTGAGCTTTCGGGCAGGGCTGTAGCTCGGCGCGTGCCCTGCACCGCCACGCAGCGACGCCTGCAGCGCGGCTGGCTTCACGGGGCCACCACCGAGTGGGCTACGGCTCGACGGGCACGTGGGCAGGAGGGGTTAACCACGTGAGTTTAAAAACCTGCTCCGTCTCCGGGATTTTATTGTGTTCTCACGTGCACGCGCCGCTCCCGTTAACACTAACAGGAGTCGTACGTGTGCCATGGGATGAACGCTGCCATCGCGGGCTGGTGCTGGGGTAAGGGGAGACTCAATTAGGGCATCCAAAAGAAAAAAAAAAAAAAAAAGGGGGCTAGAAGGGGTTGCCTTTCGGTGGGAGAAGTCTGATGGCATGGGAAAAAAGGCTTCGCCAACAGCAGGATTTAATTCTGACCTGAAACTGCAACACAGTTCACTCCCTGATCTACCGCCTTTGCTGCTGGGACCTCTGCAGATGTATTACAGCTCCAAGGGTTTCCGCTCAAAACTAAACAGTTTCGATTCACTATCAGCTGGAAAATTCTGGGTTCACTGGATTTTTTATTTTCGTGGTAAGGGGCAAACAAATCTTAATCTCTGTATTCTACGTTTACAGCCCACTAAGCCCCTTTCTTATCTTCGCTGGCTCAGTCCTGATTTATCGTCACGATGCTGCATTTGTAAAACAGTACCATAAAGTAAGAAAGAGAACATTTCCCAAGGACTACTCCAAAATAAATTATTTCAGACATACAGAAGCTGCTTAATAAATCCCACTATTCTTGTTTCTTTAGGTATTTTAGAAAGTGATTTATAAGTGCAATATCACCTCTCAAAAATGAGACAATCAACACGGGATAAAATTATCGTGTTATGAAAATAGGGGTCAGGCAAAGGGGCTGTGCTTTAAATTAAACCGGGGAAAAATATTTCACCTGAAACTGACTCTTTTTGTCTCAGAAATGAATGTTTTAATCACCTAAGAACCTAAAAGCTAACACAGAGGCCTAAGTAATATTTAATTTCACAGAAATATGCCTGCGTTCAATATTGATGGGCAGAACATGATATTTTTCTTAAACACACTAACAATGAAACTTGGAGACGCATCAAGCCTTGGGATTTTCCTCGACGAAGAGATAATATCCCATTTAAATATTTAAATATCGCTACCTTTCAGACTGTTATCTATTCAGGCAATCAACACCAAACGATCTCCAGCTAGCGCAGCGGCAGACTCGCGGGCGTGCTATTTAAGTAAAATTAACTCTGTTTGATATTGATGCCTTCCAACGGCATCCACGAAAATCACTGATCTTGGGGAGAACCAGTGTAGAAAAGTAACCACAGGGCTAAACCTTCTAAAGGGGAAAACATTATTAAACAGCAACCGTATTAATTCAATACAGCTGTCAAAATCAAGTCGCAGTCTTTCCTCGGTGCTGCTGATACAGAAGCGTTGTACGGTCTAATTAGCCCTGAAGTTTCTTCCCAGAGCTGCGCTTTACTCCATTATCCCCGCCTTGTTTATCCCTACAGAGGAGTCATTTGAACCTTCGCAAGGTATCCCCTTGCCGCGGCGTGAGCCAAGAGTTTGAGTTTGCAAGTGCAAGCGGGATCTTGTTCCCCTCGACATCAATAGGGCAGCGTTCCCTTCACGGAGCACCCGCGCTCCTCCTGCTGATGCCACCGGGGCCACCCCGGCAGCAGGACACAGGGGTGACGGGCTGGGGGCTCTTCCCAGCAGGAGAAAGGGTGCAGGGTGTAGGGGCTATGAGCAAGGGGTTTTGGGTGGTCGCCTTCACATAGGGTTGGAGCACGTGCACTTTGCTCGGTTCAGTGAGGATCACAGAATCACAGAATCATTTGGTTGGAAGAGACCTTTAAGATCATCGAGTCCAACCGTACCTGTCCACCACTAAACCATGTCCCTAAGCGCCTCGTCTGCCCGGCTTTTAAATACCTCCAGGGATGGGGACTCCACCACTGCCCTGGGCAGCCTGTTCCAGGGCTTGACAACCCTCTCCGTGAAGAAGTTTTTCCTAATATCCAATCTAAACCTCCCCTGGTGCAACTTGAGGCCACTTCCCCTCGTCCCATCACTTGTTACTTGGGAGAAGAGACCGACCCCCACCTCGCTGCACCCTCCTCTCAGGCAGTTGTAGAGGGCGATGAGGTCTCCCCTCAGCCTCCTCTTCTCCAGGCTGAACAACCCCAGCTCCCTCAGCCGCTCCTCACAGCACTTGTGCTCCAGACCCTTCCCCAGCTTCGTTGCCCTTCTCTGGACACGCTCCAGCACCTCCATGTCCTTCTTGGAGTGAGGGGCCCAAAACTGAACACAGCACTCGAGGTGCGGCCTCACCAGTGCCCAGTACAGGGGGACGATCACTGCCCTGGTCCTGCTGGGCACACTATTCCTGACACAAGCCAGGATGCCGTTGGCCTTCTTGGCCACCTGGGCACACTGCTGGCTCATGTTCAGCCGGCTGTCGACCAACACCCCCAGGTCCCTCTCCACCAAGCAGCTTTCCAGCCACTCATCCCCAAGCCTGTAGCGTTGCATGGGGTTGTATGGATATTACGTACCCAGAGGAAAACAACCTTCCCCCAGCTCCTGAGTGGTTAATAAGGCTCAGGAAGGCACCGAACTGGAAACATAAAATTGCGACCACGAGCATGGCCGTGCCGGTGACTGCAGCATCTGCCACCGCACCCCGATGTTGGCGGGCAGCAGTGCAGCAAGGCAGGGCTGCATCACCAGCTCCTCCCAACCCCCCGTGCAGACATCTCATGGTTAACATCCTTCCGCGTTCAGCTGAACCCGTAACACGACATACAGAGCGGCTTTAACGAAAGAAGGAAGAGAGGAAAGTCACTGACCGTGGGGAGCTGGCTGGAGAGGAGGTGCCCATCCTGACTCAACATGTTGGAGACCATGATGGCCGGCAGGTCCATGTTCTGGTAGGGGTACGCTGGTATCAGGCTGTTCGGAGGGAGGCTGTGGCACAGGGAGTGATATCCAGTTTCATGGTCCACCAAGTGCAGGAGGGAAGGGTCGGGGAGGTTAGGAGGCGTTATGGGAGGGATCTCATAGTCTTCGTTATTCTCGTTCTGACTGTTATATGTCTAAAACGTGAAAAAGACATTTTGCAACGCGTCACTGCCTTGTTGCTTCAGCAAAGAAAAGCGATTATTTGTGTAAGAAATATAAAAGCACGTTCCCGTGGAAATGGTTTTGTTTTAATAAAAAAGACTTCTCCAGCCCTGGACACCAGCAGGTCGTAACTCCGTAGGAACCGGGCGGCGAGCGTGGCAGCGCTGCACCAGCCATCAGGGACACCACGGGTCCTGGCACACCTCAGATCTGCCTGGGGCATCCACGCTGCTCCCCTCTCCCACGCTGCATCCCTCTAGAACACCTTCAGCTCGCCAAAACCTCAGCAGAAACCTCCAAGCCAGGCAAGTGATGCTCACAGAGCCCAAAGCCATGAAAGAGCGTGGCCGTTTCCCAACCAGCTGCTGCGTTTTTAAGGCAAAGCCCCTCTCCGGGCACCCAGCTCTTACAGCACCTACAGTTTGTATTTTCAAGAGCGTTTATGAGAATTAGCTCCGTAGAGTTAACAAGTACTTGGGAACAAAATTCCCGTTGATTCCTCACAAACTCCAGCACAGAGGCTACAACCAGGGAGCGAGATTTGGGAACGCAGCCGCCGCGTGTTTTTTAAATCCTTTAAAGAAAGCCTGCGGGACTCCGCCACACGCAGAGATTTGTCCTTCCTTAGATCCGCATCCAAACTGTATTTGGACAAGTGCTCACCTCCCTGCCAACGCTCCCTCGGGGTGACCACGAACACGCAGAGGTGTTGGTGCTCCTTCTGCTTCTGCGCTTTCTGGGGGCCTGTTCACTTCTAGCGTCCCGATTTATACGGAGAAAGAATATGCGATAGCACCCGTGCAATCGTTTGCACTTCAGACAAAACCATATTTGCTTCGGAACGCAGGTGTGAATCTATCCCAAATTATTAATTATCAAAGCGCAATATAGCGAGTCTCTGGCAGAGGAGGCTTATTCTGAACATCTACTGTTTCACATATTATCATAGCATATGAAATTCTGATTCGTCATAGTATTATACAGATGGATTTTAAGCTAAATTTCTCAGATCACCTCGTTTCATGGTTGGATTTTGACTTAATACTTGGTTTAAGAGCAAAACCCCAGATGTGTGCAAAACCAGTTAAGCACTGTAGGCCTTATTAATCCATCGCCCCAGAGCTCACACGCGGATTCGTGCTCTTCATCACCCCAGACTGCGGGGAGAAAACCCTTAATAAAATAAAATAAACCCCGTATTTAAGCGGAATACAGAAGTCGGTGGGAGAGGCAGCGGGGGGCAAGGAGGTATCCGTGGATAGGCAGGAGGGCTCCCGGCGGGACCGCTCCGGCGCTGCCTGGGGGAGACGCGTCCCTGCGGGGGGTCAGAGCGGGGCGGGGGGGTCCCTCCTGGCTCACCCCCCGGCCCGGGCTGGATGCGGCTCATCCTGCGCTACGCCGGACCCCCACCTCTCGCCTCCCCTCGTCCTGTTGCAAAAGGAGACAGAAGAGAGCAGGTACTGCACATCCCACCTGAGCCTTCTCGTTCGCCTCAGATCCCCGCTGCCCGCGGGGAAATACGAGCGTGCAAGAAATACAAGACGGAGCCCGGGCTGCGGTAGCTCTGTACCAACAGTTATTGTTCGGGGGAAATTCGAGCCCAGCTTTTATCCCAGCCAGCTCCTGTCTAGCAGCGGTATTATACGGGGGAGGCAGGGGGCTGGGAGGATGTACACAAGAGCAGACAGACAGATCCCCTTTAATACGTCTAGTAGTTAGGTTTCCGTTGAGGCTACGCACTTGGAGGTACACCGCTTCTCTCCCAGTTATTTAAGAGGATTTCGCTCCATGCTTTACGGAAAGGGATTTAAATAAATCATCGCACCGCAAACTTGTTCCTCCGACTGGTTTATTTTGGTATCAGGTATAGAAGCAAGTGGCTTTGCTGTGCTTAACGAAATGATGTAAAACCCACTCAAAGTTTCCTAAAGCTCTCTTCAAAACTACAAGTTCCTCATGCTGCTGCAGAGCAGCTCACCGAAGGGCTTTGAGGCGGTTTTGCAAGGAGCGCGAAAGCCCCGTTGCCCCACTCCCCCCACCCCATTTCTGCCTCTGCTCTATTCAGCGGGGGGGAAAAAACCAAAAAAAAAAAGACCTGTTTAAATCACAAAGCTTTCCGAATAGCTACGGTATTGTGCAGACATATCAAAATTACAATCAAAGCCGTACACAATCAAAATCAGATTAGACAATATCCAATCAACATAATCAGACTCGGCGCCTGCCAGCTTTTACACCCTATCGCTACGAACAATTTTCCAAAGCAAGCCACGTTTATTCTATATACGTTTTAAATAGATCGCTCGAAAGATAAGGAAGGGAGATGAGACAGATAGACACTCGGAAGGGTGGGAAAGGGGGGTGGTTTGCTGTCACACACTGTGCTATCGACACGGCCGAGGTGACGTCTCCGTCCCCACGATGGGTGGGCTCACGCCACGTGCACAGAAGCCGTCGTCTCAAACCAGTAAGGCCCAACACCCCCTTCCTACCACCGCGCGGGCTACGCCGCAAATTGTATTTTCTATTCTTATGTTAATTTGAATTAAATTAAACAGCCAATTATACGTTATAAGGATACATTACAAATTAGATTAGTGAGCTGGTCTGAACCCATTCATCCCACCAGGACTCCGAACGCGAGCGCAGGGAAGCTCGCTCTGCTAAAAGCCTGCCCATTACGGTACACCAAAACCCATGGAAGATCAGGGATTTTCCACTGTCAAACAGACGATAGTTGTTGTGATTACACATTATTCCTCGTCAAATTAAAACACTGAAATCAGCTGAAACAACAAGCCTCTTCTTGCAAACCCTCTCCCGGCTCGCACTGCAGGGCAGACGGGTGCTGCTCCGAGCGTCAAACCCCTGCTTCTGCCTGCAGCGCGATGGAGCAACAGGATGGAGCCAAGCACCCTTGGAGAGGGGACGGTGCCTCCCCTCCGACTCCCTCCTTGCCCTCGGACCCCCGTGCACCTCTGTGCCCCCGCTCCAGGGGCTGTGCTGTGGGGCCACGCACCGGGCATGGACCGAACTGCCCTGAGCACGGCACCGGGGCTGTGCCCCACGCTTGCGCAGCGATGCCAGAGGATGGCATTGCAGCGGGTACGACCGACCTCCAACAGCAGCAAAATTGTATTTAAAAACACTTTTTCCTTCTTGAAATCCAAGTTTGAACAGGGGTCCCTGGACCGCCTCCATCCACCTGCAGATTTAGGGGCAGAGGACAGAGGGGTGGAGGGGAGGTGGTGTGGGGACGTGAAGAGATGCACCCATGCGGCTGTGCTCACACCACGCAGCTCCTCCACCACCCTTTCATCGTGCCTTGCCGGACCACACCTCCCCAGACCTGTGCCTTCAGCACGGCGGAGTGTGGAGGGATGTGTAACGGGGAGATAGGCTCCGGTTCCCAGCAAGGTGACACCCAGGCCACGTCCAAGACCAAGATATGTCAGAACAGGTAACCACATCAGCGGCTGCTCCCTCCTAGCTCACAAGCACAGGGCTGGGGACACGCTATTTGCATTCATTTGAGAGGAAAGTCAGAATTGCTGAACCCCTTGCAAGAGCACAGCGTGACTTGAACACCAAGGTCCCATTGCCAGAGCTGCGGTGGCACCAGCGGGTCTCAGAGACACCCCAGCGTGGCCTCCTGCCAACGCTGCTCCCCACCACGGGGACGATACGCCGTGATCTCCCAGGCTTCCCGTACTCCCTGATGCTTTTCAGGAGGGGGAGACAGAGATGGATAGGAGACACCCGAAACCCCAGGATCTGCAGGTGACCCCCATGAGGCTAGTGGGGAAGGACACAACAGCTTGTGCAGCAGGAGAAGGCTGAGAGGGAGGACAGGGAAGTGGTGGGGCTGGAAAAAAGTTGAGGAGCTGGCAGGAGCAAGTCCCTGGGGGCAGAACGAGGGAGAACAGAGGGTGACACAGCAGAGCCCTGGCACAGAGCCCCGGAGCAGAGCTATTTGAGGATGACGAGGGAGGACGCGAGTCCCTGCCTCTTGCACGGGTGCTCAAGCAACAGCGCTGTGCACACCCTGAGCAAAGCTGTGTCGACGGGGGCCCAGGTGGGTCTGCGGTGCATGTTTGTGGGTGCAGAAGGAGCAGGAGTTGCAGTTAAAGGGTGCCTCATATGGACGTGGAGCTGAATCAAGAGACCGGGTGGAGAATGAGAGCTTTACAGGGGAACGAGCTGGTCCTACTGTCTGTCTCCAGTGTCCCAGGCATGGGAAACCTGAGTTTTAACGGTAAAACTGGATCTTCTTTTATATGGCCGATAAGCACCTGAATTATAAGCTCATCAAGTTGTGGACAACTTCTCTACACGCCCTTCAGCTGCATCTGAAAATCACTGTGGGTCGAGGAGAGGAGTGAGGAGCTCTCGCTCCGGACTGTCAGCACCCAGCGCCGAGCAAGCTGTAAACAGTGCCGAGCACTTTCGCGGCAGCTATCTCCCATCGCTCTACCACTGCAGCGCAAACGCCCGCCGCAAAGGAACACGCTTCTGCCGCTGCTTCAGGGCGGGAGAGGAACGATCCCACCTTTCCTCTGCTCTTATCAGCGGGTGCACCGGGCAGCGCGGGGGGAGGTCAGGCAAGGGGTGCCAGAGCCGGAGCTGCCTTGCACCCACCCGGGCTGAACGTGCGGCAGCTCGGGGGGCTGCCCTGGGAGCAGGCAGCAGGGCAGGTACTGAGAGCTTCAGCCACGACCCCTTCTTGTCTGCTTTGAGAAAGCCAGGCCAAATCACTCCGATTTTTTACAACACCCCTGGGTGTCTTCGCACCCGATCAGCAGCACACCTGAGGCTGATGGGGCATGCAGGGATGGGGATGGGGACACCCGTTCCCAGCTCTCACTTTGACCTGTTCAAAGCATTGGACCAGATTTCCACTTCTTCTACCTCATGTATACTGAGCCCAGACACTCTCTGCCTGGCAGCACGCGGAGCCCAGCACAGGAGAAGGCTCTCAGGCAGGAGGCAGCTTTGGGGACTGGTCTGTCAATGGCAAGGAGCTCATCCCTGCTGCAAACACGGAGCACATCTGGGGGTACCAACATGCCCTGGGTGTCCCTCACCTCTGCACTGCGAGATGGCCCAATGGGCACGGCGACCCCGCACGTTCTCTGCCACCGGACCCAAAACCATACTCAACGTTGCTGCTGCTTTGTCTTTCCCTCCTACACCGTGCCTCCTCTTGAACCGCAAATAAAGCCAAGCCCTGGTGGCTCCTGCCAGACACCCAGTGACAAAACCACCCTGCCGAACCATGGACCTGAGCCCGGGGAAGCGTTCCCAGCAAGCACAGTGAAGAGGAGCTGGTTTGGATCCACCCACCCACCCCTGCGCAATGGCCAGGCAGCTCCACGCTTCCAGCTGACCTGAGGCGAAGGGGTGTCCAGATGCCTCAACGCAGTCCAGCTCGTGAGGGACCGGCTGTGATTCGGCCACAGCCATGTTTTAAAGGACACTGAGAACTCGCCATGCAGGTAGCTCGGGAGGCAGCTACAAGCGTTGAGCACATCTACAAATCAAGCCTTTAGCTTTCTTCTGCCTGTCCTCTCTTGAGAGGGAAGCGCTGTCCTTTACAAAACACCCTACAGCCGGCCAGCACCATCTCTTCACTGCGCGTTGGTATTAATCATAGAGGACACGACTTGACCAAGGACCTGGGAAACTGTTCTCCTCAGCAGCATGGCAAATGTCCAGCGACCCCAATTCTCCACTGAGTCATGTTCTGTGTGATTATCCACGAGGATCCTGGAGTTGCAGCCAAGCATTGATTCAGAGAAATATAATTCGCCGTGAGAAGGATAGAGATTTGCAGTATGATTGCAGGTAAATATTTGCCCTGTCAAATAACACTCAACAGTAAATATAAGCCTAAGAGCGAACATTTATTCTTGGTAAGGTGCAAGGAAATACGTAGGCTGGCATGATCCATCCCACCCTAATCATCCAGATGACACAAAGCACCATGGACTCGATGATCCTTATGGGTCCCTTCCAACTCGAGATATTCTATGATCTGTGACTCCGTACCATCCCTCATGTACTACTAACTAGGTTTTTCCTGCAGCTAACGCAAGAGCTTACTGCTGTAGGAATGTGACCCTCTAGACCCTTCAGAGATCAGATGGGTCTAAGCAGACCAAAACCAGCCTGGCAGGTCTGCGAAGTGGGGAAAACATTGCTATTTGTGAGGCTGAGAGGTACAACCAAGGGCTACACCTTTTGCTCCTGGTCTGCATGAAGAGCAGGGAGGACGTGGAGGTTATGGGCTGCCCATGCCGTCCCACGAGCAGCCATGGCAATCCCCACCCTCCCACCCGAGCCCAGCTGGACATGGGGACAGCAGCAGGACCTGGGGCCTGGGGGCTGTGTCCCCAGGGAGAGCGCTCCTCTCCTGCCAGCTGCACGAGCTCCGCCAGCGCAGCTTGGGAAAGGGGCTGCAGAAAAACAACCAGGTGCTTTGGGGGTATCTCAACTGCACCAAAGCTGGATGATGCATCGGGTCGGGTCAGAAGCCAGATAAGCACATTGCTTTTTAGAATCACAGAATCATTTGGCTGGAAAAGACCTTCAAGATCATCGAGTCCAACCGTACCTGTCCACTACTAAACCATGGCCCTAAGCACCTCGTCTGCCCGGCTTTTAAATACCTCCAGGGATGGGGACTCCACCACTTCCCTGGGCAGCCTGTTCCAATGCTTGACAACCCTCTCCGTGAAGAAGTTTTTCCCAATATCCAATCTAAACCTCCCCTGGCACAACTTGAGGCCATTGCCTCTCGTCCTATCGCTTGTTCCTTGGGAGAAGAGACCGACCCCCACCTCGCTGCACCCTCCCCTCAGGCAGTTGTAGAGGGCGATGAGGTCTCCCCTCAGCCTCCTCTTCTCCAGGCTGAACAACCCCAGCTCCCTCAGCCGCTCCTCACAGCACTTGTGCTCCAGACCCTTCCCCAGCTTCGTTGCCCTTCTCTGGACACGCTCCAGCACCTCCATGTCCTTCTTGGAGTGAGGGGCCCAAAACTGAACACAGCACTCGAGGTGCGGCCTCACCAGTGCCCAGTACAGGGGCACCATCACTGCCCTGCTCCTGCTGGCCACACTATTTCTTGTACAAGCCAGGATGCCGTTGGCCTTCTTGGCCACCTGGGCACACTGCTGGCTCATGTCCAGTTGGCTGTCGACCAACACCCCCAGGTCCCTCTCTGCCAAGCAGCTTTCCAGCCACTCATCCCCAAGCCTGTAGCGTTGCATGGGGTTGTTGTGGCCCAAGTGCAGGACCCGGCACTTGGCCTTATTGAATTTTCACCCAGAGACTTTCCCTACTTCTCTTACATACATACAAAAGGATTCACTGTGTGCCAGCGTTCACAGAAGCTGCAGGGCACGCCAGGTTGCGAGAAGATCTTGGGCCATATAAAGAGGAAAAGAGTCCAAACACAATGAATAAGTGAAAACCAAATCTTAATGAAGGCGAGCCACCCTGCATTCCCTCGAAAGCCTCCGAACCGCTCTCCCACCACACACATTACTCAGCACAGGCACGATCATATTTGCAAGAGGGGGATTTTGATAGGTTTCTCCAGCACGGGAGCCACAGAGGTTTTCTGCTCGGCGCAAAGCACTGAATCCACGAGGACAGAAATGACAGTTGAGGTGGCAGGAGAAGGTGGAAGTCACTTTGACATTGCAAACTACAGAGGAAAGCTCTGGGGCCAGCAAGGGAAACGGCCCGGTGCTCACCGCAGGGTGAGCCGGGGGGCTGCGGGCAGGGGTGCGGACCCCTTCGGCACCACCTCTCCCGGGCGGCAGTGCCGGAGGGCTGTGCTCGCACCTGGGATTCCCGAAGCCCCGTGCCAAGAAGTGAAGTAGCGCTGATTTTCCGCATCAGCAGCTCTGGGTCTTAGGAATGGAAATTGATTTGCCCCATCTTTGCACATGGAGATCCAGCGTGTGAATAGCAGGGCCAATGAATTACTTGGGTAGAGTTGGATAAATACCGTAAAGAAATATTTATTAAGTCAGTCACATACAATCTACAAATTGTCTTTGAAGTGTTCCCAGCCCCTTTTACATTAATTTTCAGATGCTCAGGTTTTTGACTATGGGAATGCGGTTGAAAAGGGAAAAATGAGTTCTTGCATGAACATAAATGTGCATTGGAAGCATCTGCACAATCTTGAGTAACAGGCAGCCACACTGGGGAGGTTGGGAGCACAGCAGAGCAGCAGACAACCTGTGGGAAAGCTGGGCTCTGCCTACCTCTGTGCTCCTCTTCCATACCTGTAGTAGTGGGTTTTTAAATCCCAAACGAATGTCGGTTCACCCCAAGAGCAAGCACACACCTCCGCGTTCCCCGTTTCTCACCATTTCCTCCTATCGTGCAGGCGATATCGTGCACGCTACGACAACCCCCAGCAGAAAGCCAGGCTCCAGCTCAACCGCGGTGCTACTACACGGCTTCGCCTTTCAATGGAGCTGGATGTTTACCTTCTAACGTTACCTGAGTTGACCTTATCCCATCTCCTATAGACACAAATCCCATGCAGTAACACAGCCATGGCTCTTCCAAAAGCTGAGCTTGGCGGATGGTTTCAACCAAATTTGACAGCGCAAAAAAAGTCTCTTTTCTACAAGTTTCATAAAACCACACATGCACAGAAGGGAGATACCAGGGTCCTAAACATTCATGCTTGCCCTAATAATCTTTGATCTCCTTGGCCAGTTGCTACAGGAGCGAAGGGACGGCTGTGATGTGGTGCTGTGGTGCTCAGCAGGATGAGGACTGTGAAGGGAACCAGCCGGGAATATCCACAGGGAACAGAAAATCTCAGTTCACCCAGAAAGAGAAAGTTTTGGGAGACATGCACCCAATTCTGCAGCTCACCAGAGAAGTTTTTTTGTGTTTTATGTGCCACCAAATCCAGAAAAAAAACATTCTTGGGACTCTCTGGCCTCAACCTGCCCATTGCTACCTCGTTTGTGTGGGTTGCAAATGAAGAAGCAGCCACCAGTTATTAATAATCATCTGTATGATGGACAATCCCCAAGGTTCAATCTGGGTAAGGATTCGCTTGTGGCTGTGGCTGAAGAGAGGCGGCGGCAGTGCCGGTCCCTGCCCCGTGCCCCCAGGTACAGCCCGACAGGGCTTCCTGGGATTGATGATGTGAAGCATGTGCATGCAGTTCTGCCACCTCCCTCTGGATGTAAATAAGAGATTACAGTCGGTTTTTATATTGTCCAAGCTGCGGTTGACCTGCATCACCGCTTCACCAAAAAAAGCTAAAAATAATGGAGCTCTATGAACAATTTATAGCAAAAAGAAATCAGCCCTATTGTAGGCTTTTAAAAAGGCTCCCAACTCCCTCTCTCCCCCCACTTTTTTTTTTTTTTTAATCAGTATCTTATCCAGAACTGGAATCCTGTCAAGAATAGTGGATAGCAGAGAACTATAACTTCTTATTATGTGTATAGTGATTTTATGAATTCAGTGGGGAATGAAATGCAATTTTGTCAGACTTGTCTGTGTTCATAATGACCAAGTCAAATTAATCATCGCGGGTAATACTCCTGTGTCAGCCATTCAAGAGATTTTTTAATAGAATTTTTCTGATTCATGTCTTGCAGTACATCAGATCTGTAGTAATGCAGGCACTTCTAAAAATCAGTGCAATTATGGCTTCTTGTTGGCCTGTCATTTTCCTGGAATAAAAATGTCTCTGCAAAAGTCATATACTGTACATAAACCAAAATGGAAAACAAAAATATAGTTACAATTAGGCTTGATTTTTTCCTAAAGATTTAATATCTTTTTGAGGCCATTATTTACAGGCAATATACAAAGCTACGGTGCCTGATGCTGAAGATGGACTGGTTCATCACAACACACCCCAATTGTGTCCTGGTTGTCATTCTTCCTTTGATTGCCCTGTGAGTTAGTGGTTTTTGCAGGCATGGAAATGACTACTCCATAGAACAAACAGGGGGTAGGTAATGGGCTTGCAGTCAAATTATTGTGTTTATTAAAAATGTATCCAGGAAAGCCCACACAGATCCCACAGGGCTCTTGTTCAGGAAAATCTCTGGTTCAGGAAAAGGTTACGGTTACCATAAAGGCAGATATACATGATGGAGGCAGCAGTGCAGCATGCAATGGTATATAAAGGATTATTAATGCTGCGTTTATCCTTCTGGGGAAAAGAGAGAGAGAGGCAGACCTCTAATCCCCCAGTGACACAGACAAAAATGAGTTTTGGAAGTAGTTACCCCCAGGAATAAAGAGGAAGAAAAATGTAATCCACCTCAGGTATCTCGGCCTTTCCTCCTTTCATTGCAAGGCAGCAATTGCCTTGTAAGAGAGTGCGGCGAAGGACTCTGCAGAGCCACAGCACGCCCCAAAAGAGAGCTCCACCTGAACCTGCCGGGACAACCGTCCCTCCAGATCCACCTTCTCATGCCACCAAGAACATCCTGGGGAGAAAAGCTCTCAAAACCACCTGCAGGGAGGAACAGAAACCCACATCCACACGCTATCCTCCCAAGAACTCACCCATGTCCACACGCTATCCTCCCAAGAACTCAAGACCCATGTAAGCTATCAGACCAGCAGTTTGGCTGGTCAAACATGCGGACCTAAAAATTAGCCAATACTAGCTAGCGTTTTGGAGGAGATCCCAAAATCCCTAGTGAACAATTATGGAAGCTCCTCAGAGAACAGAACAATTCATCCCTCCCTTTCACCTACCTCATCTGGTTTTATCGTCCTTCCACCTCCTTGCATCTCTATTATGTTCTTGACATCAACCTCTAGCAGCAGGGAGTTCCCCAGGCTCCTTACAAAATTCACCCAAACCTACTGCTTTGCAGATTTGCCGTTGTTACTTAGAATCATAGAATCATTTAGGTTGGAAAAGACCTTTAAGATCATCGAGTCCAACCGTTAACCTAACACTGCCAAGTCCACCACTAAACCATGGCCCTAAGCACCTCGTCTGCCCAGCTTTTAAATACCTCCAGGGATGGGGACTCCACCACTTCCCTGGGCAGCCTGTTCCAATGCTTGACAACCCTCTCCGTGAAGAAGTTTTTCCTAATATCCAATCTAAACCTCCCCTGGCACAACTTGAGGCCATTTCCTCTTGTCCTATCACTTGTTACTTGGGAGAAGAGACCGACCCCCACCTCACTACACCCTCCTCTCAGGCAGTTGTAGAGGGCGATGAGGTCTCCCCTCAGCCTCCTCTTCTCCAGGCTGAACAACCCCAGCTCCCTCAGCCGCTCCTCACAGCACTTGTGCTCCAGACCCTTCCCCAGCTTCGTTGCCCTTCTCTGGACACGCTCCAGCACCTCCATGTCCTTCTTGTAGCGAGGGGCCCAAAACTGAACATGGTATACAAGGTGTGGCCTCACCAGTGCTGGGTACAGGGGGACAATCACTTCCCTAGTCCTGGGGGCCACGCTATTTCTGATACAAGCCAGGATGCTGTCGGCCTTCTTGGCCACCTGGGCACACTGCTGGCTCATATTCAGCCGGCTGTCGACCAATACCCCCAGGTCCTTTTCCAAACTTCTCTGAAATGCCATTTTCACAAGCAGAGCATGTCCAGGCATCACCTTCCTCTGCCCCATGCTGTCCTGGTCCACGCTGGGGTGTTCACGTTATGGCACGTGTGGAGGTGCTACATCTGGACCCCCCATCTCCAGCTCTGGAGGCTGAACCCCATAGGGCAACACCACGTCCCTGTACCAAAGACCTTCAACTTCAAATAAGCAGATATTAAGGCTCAAAATCTGCTGACAGTGTTTTCAGAAGCGTTCAATATTGGCTTATGCAAACGTCGGCAATAACCAGAGCTCCTGAAAACTCTTTGTTGTATCTTCATAAGCAGGGCCGGGACTGTAAGGCGTGTTTGACGTGTAGTTGCTCCTGGATCACATGTAGTAATACCTAGTTTCACCTATTAGTTACCTACCCACACTGACGAGAGAACTGTTTCATTTCACCACGTGCTTTTGTGGCTATTCCTCCCTATTTTTTTCAAAGCAAACGTGGCAGTGCTGCAGGGAAAGCTAGGAGATGTGCAAGCTCCGCTCCACGTCGGCAAAGCGTACCCTCTGTCATCTGTCTCACAATCAGCCTCCTTAAAATTGTTTATAACGATTTTTGCCTGGTTTTAAAATGTATTGAAGGGACCGTCTATCCAGTGAGAGAGGAGCCAACGGGGATCTGAAGTTAGACCGACTGGGCCAGACTGATACGACCCCTTTGCTTTTCTTTCCCAGTATCTCGCCTGGAAGCAAACACAATGAATATGATAATATTCTACTCAAGAATATCATGCCTTTCTGGGAATTATTTGAGGAGTACAGATTTTACATAATTGTCTTTTTTGTCTCACGGCATACTGAACTCGCATAATAAGATCAGCGCACTTCACAGGAATTCATTGCTGGACTGCGCGGATTCGGTATTTTGTGTCGAGCCGAGGGTACATTATATAATGATGTATACTGCACTGTAAGCAGGTCAAGAGATAAGGCGGCCTGAAAACAGCAGTGGAGTGCATGCAACGAAGAATTAGCAAAAAGCACTCTAAGAAATTAATTCAACCTGGCTTCGGTCGAGCAAGAAGGACCCAGAGCAAGAAGGAAATTGTATTCTGTGCCATACTTGTCCCCTTTTGGTTTTCGTCTTGGAGAGTATTTCCCTTATGCTCAAAACGGAAGGAGTGGGGTTAAGGGATTAAAAAAGCCTTCGTGGCACACTTTGCATGGCAAGTTTTTTCAGAGTTTTATCTCAAAGGTTGTGCCCTAGCCCTCTGCACATGGCCAGCAGAGCCATACTCTGCGCCGCAGGCAGAGCGGCAAATACTGCTTTACCTAGGCGCCTGCAGCAAGATCCTCAGCAAAGCCGTAGCAGCAACACAGCCCATCCTGAATCGAGTCTTTTTTTCTCCCAGATGTGCCCTGATGATTTTTTTTTTTTCCTCCCATCAGCAAAGACAAATTTTCAAATGAAGCCGTGTGTGGTCCTCCCACCCCAGGGCACATCTGCAGCCGCCAGCACCGGTGTTTGCAAGCGTTGAGACGCGCGTGTACAACTGAGACTACCCTACCAGCACGCCGGCAGAAGCAAGCACTGCAAATCCCTCGCTAGAGCCTAAGGGGGCAAGCTGCAATTTTTTCCTAAGCGGTCCTACACACTACACCTGGTTTTCTCTCATCACTCTACACGTGCACCGTGTCTTCCCATACGCAACCGCAGTACTTAACCCCGGGCTGTCCTTTTAGCACACAAACGAATTTTCACAGCGCTGGGAGTGTCGATACCGCTCACGATCCCAGTGCAAGCCTACGAAGGCAGAGCAAAGCTGCTGTTCGACAGTAACAGCTCTCGGTACTCTTGCCTCCAAAGCGAGGGGATCAGGCAGATGAAATCACAAACTGGGTCAGCCCCAGTACATTTGCTAAATTTCTAGTTATTTAACACTGTGAGCCAGGCCAGCGTGGCCAGCGGTGGCAGGGATCAGGCCAGCACCTTTGAAGCCCAAAGCATCGCTTACCACAAACGCGCTCAGATTTGAGCCCGCACGCTTCCAAAGTCAGACTTGGGACCCCAAAGCAAATTGAAGAGAAAACTACATATATTAAAAAAAAAAAAAAAAGTAATAAAATCCAACAGAAGCAATGTCCCCCCCCATCGCCCAGATTTGACGTGTCTGATTAGCACGAGGAATGAGGAGATGTGGGGAGAGCTTGCATAATGTGGTGCAACCCAGCACCTCCCCCAGGGTGCCCAGCTGCTGCAGAAGCAATTTCACAGCTCATCATCCATTATGAGATTAAAATAATTTTTTTTCCTCCTGTGAAGTATTAATAAATTGTGCAGGCAGACCAGAGTTAGTGCCATTTACACAAATGGTAGTGAATCACCCACCTAGTTATTTCTTAATGGATTGAGTATCTGTGTTCCTCCTTATCCTGTAATTTAAAGAACTAAATACACAAACCTGTTTATTTTACTCATCAGGCCCCGAGCCAGCTTTTATTAAGCCTGGGGATACCGGGACAATGGCAGAGCTGCTGCCTCCCGTGGACTGGCCCCAGCACTTCACAAGGGAACGACACCAAAACTCCACGTCGATCGCTACAAAAGGGGAAACGCAACACAAAAAAGTCCAAGACACATTGAAATCCCCCCCAGAATTCACTTACTGTCCCTTCTGGGGGCAAAACTCACTGAGGCATCGCTGATGTAACGCAGCATCCTTGGTACATATAGTGAAGATGTAAAGCCGCAGTCAGAGCACCACTAATGGCTCTTTGAACATCTCTGCTTTATTACGGTATCAGACGAAGCAGGCATGTTTAATGTTTAAACTCCCAACGACAAATGCCTTCAGCAAATATGTTTTATGTATTTATTCAGTGCTTCTTAAGCGCCTGTCGCCTTAGCAGCTAAGGTGCTGCTTACCTTTTTATTTTTTATTTTATTAAAATATAAGAACATATCAATGCTTTGTAAAATGCCACCTTCTTCCCTCCCCTCTCTCATCTCTATCCCCAAGAGGACCCTGAAATCCTTTCCCCGTCCATCCACTGCAAAACATTTCAGACTGCCAGGAAGTTGCCAAAATGGGAAAAGGAAATTAACTGAAATCACCAGCACAATAAATCAGCCTCCCACAATATCCCGAAGACCCTCAGCCCCAGAACCTGGCTCCCGCACGCGGGAGAAGTGCCAAAGCCAGATACCTCTGAGTCAGCTTTGCCAAAGTAAACCCTGAGATGAGACGGCGAGAGCATCTACCTGATTTCGATCTCAGTGATTGCGTTTGGGCAGGCGACGTCTGTGTGCAGCTAAGCACGACCTGGGTTTGGCTGGTCAAAGGAGATTATTAAAGATTAACTATGGGATCAGGATGCCTCAATCCTTGCAGACCCTAAATATCCAAAATTCATCAACGTGCCAGTCCTCCCAGCCCATGAGATGTCAAGATGGACTCGAAGATCTTAAAGGTCTTTTCCAACCAAATGATTCTACGATTCTATAAGATAATCACCCGGGATCTCTCCCTACTTCCTTTGCATTTACTGAGCTTCTGAGCGCCGCAATTACAAGCCTTCCTCCACAACCGCGAGTGCAAGAATTTTATTCATTTACTCAGTTATCCAAAGCAGAAGCTGTCATGTCACAAGAGCGCAAAGGTGCCGGGCTGTTAGGGAAAGCACGAAGCACCAAGAGACTCATGACAAAATTGCGAGAACTGTAACATGGTGCATGGCCAAGTATCCAAACCCCCAGCGTAGGTGTGAAAATCTCAGCCTTAAGCCTCCAATATGTGAATTTTGGGAAACAAACAGATGTTATCTTTAACAATTTTAACAATTTTTTTTTCTTTAATAAAACCAGGCTTATGTATGGTATCTAAAAAAAGGCAGGAACACACACATTGCTGTGAGGGGCTC
The DNA here is from genome assembly GCA_013401315.1 of Balaeniceps rex. NCBI lineage: Eukaryota > Metazoa > Chordata > Aves > Pelecaniformes > Balaenicipitidae > Balaeniceps > Balaeniceps rex. The sequence continues at coordinate 48,808 of VYZW01046089.1, forward strand.
ATCTATGTCCTAAATCACAGATACCCATCAAATATCTTCTAAAGCATTAAGCAACCTGGACAAAATGAATAGCTAGGGCAGGTACCATCCTTTCAGGAGGAAGGCAGAAAGGAAACCCATCAAATTAACAATCAAAATAGCAATGTTTCCCTGAAGTAATGACAACTCTCCATCTAGAAGGACGGCCAGGACACCAAGCTGCTGGTCACAGCCAGGAGCCTGTAGCAGCCATTACCTCCAACGCTGGCGGTGAGAAAGGACCGTTGTAGGCACCGGCAGCTCTAGAGGCAACGGACAGCATTTTTTGACACATGGAAGAGCTTTGCAGAGGAGATGAAGGTGCAAGAGGGCTCACATCAACACCAGCACGACCTTCATCGCATGACCACGAGGGACCCAACCCAACACACAAGGCATGAGGTGGGAGGCACTCCGTTAGCAGCTGCATCCAAAGAAACCCAGCCACTCTCCGGAGGCCAAAACAACTGAAACCATTTGTTAAGCAGCTGGAGAGCTTTTCTATTATTTTTACTAGTTTACAACATGCCAGGTAGAACCTGAATTGTTCCAAGGGAAACGGGCAGAGGCGGAAGAGCCAAAATGAGAGGGAGATGCTAATGGAGAGGCAGGGGAGGTTCTGAGCACAACAGGGCCGCAGGTAACAAAGCCAAAACATCGACCCCATGGTAAAAATTCACATTTGCCCAGTGTACTCGAGGGCTTCAGCTGCCATCCTTCAAACCCAAGCCTACACAAAGCCTAGATATTTCCACAAACCCATGACGACTCAGAGCCGAGTACTTCTATTGCTAATACCGGTACCAAACCGGGTACCACAGAGTCCTACCTGGTCTTACCAAAAAGCATCATCCCAGTCTAGCCCCTAATATGATCAAAATGGGACAGATCCTTTCAAGGAAGATTACTAGAGAAGCCTGGCTGCAAGCTAAGCTGCATCAGCTTTCACCATTTCTCCTTCCATCCCTAATCTTGATATCAAATAACAGGAATCTCTTTCCAGGCTGGAACAAAGTGAGGCAGAAGTGGGCAATCAAGGATCGCACGGACAAAAGAAAAACCACGCAAGTGAAGAGAGTAGGTGTCTCTAACACGCGTGCTGGAGCACATCCTCGATGCAGAAGTCTGGAAACCAGGGCAAGCAATTACGCTGCGTGTTCAAATCGCAGTGCTTCAAAAATTAAACACCATAGCATGAGTTGCTCAAAGAGCTTCAGAGTTTTCTGCGTTTTACAGAGTGGCTTTCCCTTTTTGATCCCCAGCATCTCTGTGTGAGCATGATAAACTCATCCCTGAAGTTGCATTCAAGTGCCCAATAATTTCCACCCTTTCCTCGCAGCAACTCTCTTGACATTTCATGACCAATTTTCTCGGGAAAAACTTGAAGGACTGAGCTCGCAGTGTTTTGCTAACTCGTCCTTTGTGCATGCAAACCCACCCGCGACCGCACGCCGAGCTCTGCACTTGTGCGGGGTGGGTGGAGGAAACATCACATTTGCACAAGCACCACCGTTAGCTGCACCTGCAAGAAGGCATGCAAATAGCCATGCAAAAACACACAGCTTTCAACTTCCTAACACTCGGAAGAGCAAACATCCTGCAGATTTTACGAAACGGGGCTCCGACAGCTTTGCTATTTTTTATGTAAATAATGATGTTTCCCTTTCATGTGTTCAGCGCAGGGAAACCTGCCCTGGGATGAGCGGTGGGCAGGTGAGGACCACGCATCCTCCCTTTGATACCGGTGTGGGCTCCCAGGCTCGTAGCATCCCGACCTGCATGCAGAGGAGCCTGACCCGCTACTACCTTGCACCCCATCTGCTTGCAGAAGTGATGGGCATCCTCCTCCAGCCGGGTCCGTGGTGGAAATGAGCACCTTTTGGTTATCTGCTTCCCAAATGCACTAGGAATTGCTGAAGCCTGGGAAAAAAAAAAAAAAAAGCTCCTCGAGAGAAAAGCGGCCCCCGGCTTCGAGCACGGCGTGGGGAGCACGAGCCCTCAGCGCCACGTAGGTGTCTGCTTTTGTTTAGAAGTCATCTGGAATACTTAAAATAAATTTGCTAAATTGTCTTCCAGAGACTGGTGACTTTTTTCCCCCCCCCCCCTTCCCTCCTTAATAAACTTTCAGGGGTATCTTTATTGTTACGTCTAATTTTAGAGAAAACTAACATTTCCTGAGATTCAATTTCTCTCATAATTGTTGGAAGGAAACTAAATTGTCTGCTGTAAACATTCGCTGTATTGTGTGAAAAGTATCTTTATTACAGCCCACTGGGAATACTAATAAAATTCCCAATCCTAGCCCTTCCTCACTTCTTTTTTTTTCTTTAAGCTTGCTCTTTTCTCTTATGTACCCATTAATGTCAGTTCAAACATTCTGCAGGCGAGATATGAGAACTTAAAATATATTATTTAACAATCAAGGGTAGAATAAAGACTTGTGAGCAGTAAGATCTTTTCTGCCTTCTCTTTCGGTGCTTTCTATTACAGAAAATGAGACTGGCTATTCCATTTGTCTGCGTGCGTGCTCAGAGTTGATGAAAAAAATCTCATTAGTTTAGTCTGACATATACTCAATACAGTCTATGTACATATTTTTTTTCATTTTCTTCTACAGCTGCAAAATGATACTAAATTTCATCAGATTGGAACGAAAACTGTGGTCTTGGAACATTTCCCTTTAAGGGTCTTATATTTATTCAGAATTCATGAATCATTTTCCAGTAATACAACTATAATTATTCTTAAAGTGTTATGTTTGAAGGTTTAATACGAAATACTTGCAAAAAGCTCTTTTTCACTTTGATAGTTTGTAATCTTCATGGTAATCAGATCAGTTAGCTCCTTCACACAGCAGCCAGGAAAATACAATTTAATATGAATCTCATACTCTTCACTCATGTTTTAATTAAAGTAATAAAAGCCAAGTCATATTTTGCCCTTTACAGTGTACACAGATGTATAGACCTGAGCTATACAGCACCAGCTCAGACGCTTTTGATGGCTGCTGATGGATTTCTTAGTTTGAGATAAATTTAATTCAGCCTCACTCAGAGGCTGCTGGCCATGAAAGCACTGTCACCGACGAACGAGACCCAGCAAGGGCCTCGGCAGAACCGTGACGGGGTGATGGGTGCACGGGCCCAACGCAGAGCTCTGGGTCAGCTTTGCCCCCTTTCGCCCCGCTGGCAGGAGCTGCTGTGGTAGCGGCCCTTCAGCTGGGGCCAGCGCCAGAACGCACCTCCCTGCGACAGACTAACGCATCCCTAACTGCCTCTGATTTCTGGTTCCTACCACAGCTCTGACCAGCCTGGGCTGGCGCATCACCGGATCGGGAGGGATCTAAGCCTTCCCCAAAGGAGCAGAACCACATCGGACTGGTGGCATGCATGCTCTCCTCCCTGGGTACCCGCAACACACGCTCCCCTCTCCCGGGCATCCACGGTGCACGCTCCCCTCCTGGGTACCCACAACGCGTGCTCCCCTGCCCCGGTAACCCATGGCGCCCACGTTCTCCTGCCCAGGTACCTGCCTGCTGCACCCACTCTGAGCCGCTTAGGCTTCAAGAAGGGGGATGCCCAGGGGTCTGCTGAACAAATCCCGCAGCAGAAGCGTAAGAGCTAACACAACATATGGTTGGACTCGATGATCTCAAAGGTCTTTTCCAACCAAATGATTCTATGAACCGACCCACCGTGTGCAGGTGCCAAGCTAGCCCATTCCCATGGGTCGGCTCCCCATGAGGTCCCACCACTTCGCTAGGGCAGCGAGGGGCTGGGTACCACTTCACGCTCGCAGGCAAGCTGCCAGAGCACTGCTGGACACCAGTTTGGGTCCACAGCTCTGCCCAAACACACCAGCGAGTAGAGGCTGGAGTGAACGCTTGACTCCGAGCATGAGGAGCTGGATGGCCACATGATGAGGGATACATAACCCTCATCATCCTCCAGTAGCTGCAGAGCCCCGAGGTGCTCTGCTGAGCGGGTCAGGCCACCGTGGGGCTGGAGCAGAGCCCAACCCCACACGTGCCCAGGGCAGCCCCAGAGCCAACGGGGAGCGAAGGGCTCGTTCTGCCGCTGGCTGAGGCTACGGAGGGGTCTTCCTTTCTGCACAGGCCTTCATCCAAACTATGAAGTGGAAAATAAGGCTTTCCTGCTGGAAGTAAGCAGCTCCCCACTTAATCACGCTGTTGTGACAGCAGACCCAAACACCGGCTCGGGCCGGGGCTCCGATGAGAAGAGAAGTAATCAATCAGTTGGGAAAGGAAATCCCAAGAGCAACAGGCTGGGTTGGTTTTTTTTTTTTCCATATTCCTGCAGCCCACGGTGCTACATTTCCACAAACAAACACCATTTTCCAAAGCCACTCCCCAGAGGTCCATTACAGAAGCAAACCAACCTCTGCAGGAGCCAAAACCAAACGCCCCGACAGGACGCAGTAGAAAATCTTGCTCGTCACAGCTAACCGATAGCGATGTTATCGCATTATCAGAGCTCAGCATCACTTGTTAGCATGTAAAGACCCGGCTCCCAATCACACTGTGTCACAGCGGGTAATTCGGGAGACAAGCGGCGAGGAATTAGCACAGTGCGAGGAGCTGAAGGATTCGAAGGCGGAAACAGCTTGTGCATAAAAGCTTCGGGATTGCCTCTGCCAGGTGACAGCCACCGCTCAAGAACAACCCAGCACCCTCGGAGGGGCACCGTCAGGGGGTTTAAGCACACATAAGCACCACGTTAACGTGATACCTGTGCTTCGAAGGTGACCTGCTCCCTCCAGAGCTGCCCCAGGTTCCCCCACGTGTAGGCCTCCACCTTGCCCTGGGCCATGCTGACCACCAAAGGCAGCAGCTCTGCACGCACCACGTGCAGTCCCTTTGCAGCGGCGTTGAGCACGGTGGGAAATCTTTGACAAAGTGACACTTGGTTTGCTAAAGGATACTGCACACCACCCTCCTCTACATTCTGCTGCAGGTTTATGAGCTGTTGGCTTTGCGAGCTCATCAGCGTTGCTGGACTGCCAGCCCATGTGTCCTCACGCCACAGGAGTCACCACGCACAGCAGCAGATCCTCTTCAGCGTTATTCAGTCGGACCAGACCTGAGCTGTGCCCCACGCTGCTCTGAAGCAGTCCCAGTCACTCCGGCTCCTTCACCCTCCAGCACACAGGGAGCATTTCTGGAATCTCAGGTCCACGTTTCCTTCAGCCCCGCTGATGGGCACCATGGCATTCTGGTGCCAAGAAACACCCACATCTAATCATAGAATCATGGAATGCTTTGGGTTGGAAGGGACCTGTAGAGGCCATCCAGCCCAACCCCCCTGCAGGGAGCAGGGACATCTTTAACCAGATCAGGTTGCTCACAGCCCCGTCCAACCTGACCTGGAATGTTTCCAGGGATGGGGCCTCCACCACCTCTCTGGGCAACCCCTTCCAGTGCTTCACCACCCTCAGTGTAAAACATTTCTTCCTTCTATCCAGCCTAAATCTCTCCTCCTTTAGTTTAAACCCATCACCCCTTGTCCTGTCACCACAGGCCTTGCTAAAAAGCCTGTCCCCATCTTTCCTATAGGCCCCTTTCAGCACTGCAAGGCCGCACTAAGGTCTCCCCGCAGCCTTCTATACGTAAAACTTTTATATGTAAAACTGCAGCAGCAGCAAATGCCGATCCTCAGTGGGATACACATCGTCCTGCTGCTCCCCTGTCTCCACCAGCCCCTGGGTACCACCACCTCCCCAGCCCCCAGGCAGCTGGACCATGGGCAGGAGCTGTGCTGCCTCCAGCTCTGGACCGCTCTCCTGCACTGATTGGGTTTTTTTTGTTTGTTTTTGGTTTTTTTTTTGTTTTTTTTTGTTTTTTGTTTTTTTTTTTAATGTTTCGCTGCTTACGGACTTCTTCACTGCAAAAGACACCAGAGCTCTTTCTGAAGGTCCTCATGCACATTTTCATCACCCTCCTCGCAGGCTGAGGACTAGAATCAGGCACGCTGCTTAATACAGATGCTCTTTAATGTCGGGTCAAAACCAATCTCTGAGCTGATTCAGATCCCAGAAAACCTGGGAAAGACTTGGGAAAGAGAAGGAAAGATTACTTCTCGGACTGACCGCGGCTGGCTGTGGTCACCTGGAAGACCTCGGAGGAGTGGCGGACGCTGTGCCAGCCCTCGGGCTGCCAGCCGCAGTGCGTGCTATTCCTCTGCTTTCCGACCACTGCTCGGATGCACCTGAGGGTCTCCTCCTCCCTCCTGCCTTTGCCCCTAAACCTAAATCTATTCAGAAACCTCAGTTCTTTGATGAAATGTATGTATGAAATTCAACCACCACGACAACCTCAGAGTTTTCTGTCTCTACAAGGTGCTCTGTGTCACCTTTCAGATACGTTCAACGGTATGAGATGCTATTTCTTTTTTTTTTTCCCCTGGAGTAAATGCAATAGAAACAGAGACTATTCATTTTGGTCTAGGAACTGCTCGGTTGCATTAGCTTTTCACTCTGTGATGCTCGGTGGCTGTTTTTCAAACACCCTGTTGTTAACAACTTAGGAGTCCTTTGAGACCGAGGGTTGAAGATGATGTTCGTTCTGCTTGTAATACCAAGGGATTTTTAAATTATTATTTTATTTAAGCACTACAGCCGACCCTACACCAGCAATAGATGCTTCTCTTGGTATGACTAAGTTCCAGGAATCGCCCCCTGACTGCACCTTTCAAAAATTTCACTGTCACATAGGAGTTCATGCAAAATTCACGAGCCTGGATCATCAGCTGTAGTCGTGCTCACCTCCGTAACCCCTCCTGGAAGGGTTGCCATTAGCTGCTGATTATAATAAATGACATGTAACACTCTATTGTTCATTCCAAAATAGTACATGAGATTCTTCCTGAATCGTCCGCCAGGAAAGGCGTTTAATATCTATCAATGTCTTCCCTCTATTTTTTATTCCCTAGCACAACACATGAAATTATACCGTATTACTCAAAGACCAGCAGGGAAAGAGCAAAATCTGTGTCTTAGCACGGGTGCCTGCTGCAGCGTGCACTCCCAGCTCCCCCTGCGCTGCCAAACTCTTTAATCCTCTCTTTCAACTTCGAGTCAGTATAAAGCTCTCGCTTCTCTTCACCAGGGGCCTTCTACATACCTGGTCCAGCAATATTTGCAATGTATCATTGTAAAGGGATTAGGGAGTCATCAGTTTTTTACTTTAAGGTGTACTCTGCCCCCATTGTGGTTGACTCTAGACTTCAAAAATACAGACTGTTTGCAGATTGGAAGAGATCAGGATGCCGTACAGAGGCCAGAGAGACAAACCCAAGGAGCACAATACTGCTGGAAATTCAGGAGCATCAGAGCTCTCCACGCCAAGGTCCCTTCTCTTTTAAACCCTTCTACGTATATCAGTGATTTTCTCTAGCACCGACCACCCCCTGACCATCATCTGTTCCTGTGATCAATAGATCAAGCCAGTCAATAGCCAAAATCAAAAGATTATGAAGACCCCGATACGTGTCTCCTCAGAGTTAAAACAAACACGAGTTTCTTCATAGGCAAAGACTGATCAGGCTCCTTAGGAACACAGAAGTTCCCTGGGGACTTGAGTGGAAATTGCACCAAGAATAACCTCATGGTGGGCTCTAATTTCTCCTCCACCACTCTGCTGTGCAGTCTTTACAAGACTCGAGAAGGATCGCCCTAAGGTATCGCTCAGCCACGTGCATGGGCTCCTGGTGTCTTCCAGCCTTTCTTCTGGAGGAAACCCAGGTCTGAGGCAGCAGCTGTGGTGCCCACGAGCAACCTGCTGTGCCTTACGAACCTCAGGGACAAACAAATTGCTGGAAACTTCTTCACATTCACACGTCCTTGTAGGTCAGGGCCCAACCAACATGAGAATATGTCACGCCTGAGCAGTCGCACGCTGTCGCGATACTGCTAGTGACAGAGCATCTCTTCCGAAGCAACGGATCGGGGGAAGACCACACGGGGGAAAGTCCACACTGGTCCTGTTTTACAGCTTCCTACTAGGGAGGAAGGCGCAAGAACGAGGGGAGGATGACCTGCGTCTTCGTCAGCAGCGCCTAATTGTCCTCACGCTGCCTGGGGCTCCACGGCCGCTTCACGACTGCGCGGTGCCTGCGCTCTGGCTCCGCAGCTCCCCACGGGGACGGGGATGGGGACCCCCGCACTCGCCCTGCATGGATCTGCCCCAGACCCAGATTTATTTTATCAACTGTTGACATTTTGCTGCAATTCAGTCGAGACTGGTGGGAAGCCCAGGATGGTGGGAGGACAGCGCGTCTGCCAGTATTGTGACAAGGTTTGATGGCATATTTTATAGCAGAGGCTGCCAAGACGAGCTCTGTCTGGCGTGGAGCGTTAGCAGAACGCAAGGAAGGTACCCGCAGCTTCCTGCACCGTCATTAATTTCTAATTATGCTATCGCTTGCTTTCCACATTATTGCTTATTTACCAAACACAGCTTTATTGTACCGTCCAGTTCCTTTTAACTGGCAAACCCATTGTTATGCTAAAACGAATGTTCTAAATGTTATTTATTATTTGATAAACCTTGTGTAACCCTGAATGAGGACATTAAATGGCAAGAACACTACTTCAAAATCCCATTTTAAATAAGTCACCAAGACAGCTGTGCCTTTATAAAACACATTAGAGTGGCACTCAGAGCACATATGGCTCAGGGATATATACAAATTATACAATTTCTGTCATTCGATCAAATAAGAGGGACGTTTTGACCCCAGAAATGAGTCAAATGTAAGTTGTAATTCAAGCCCCACCGGAGGCCCTGGTGGTAATGTATCCTGACGGCTGATCAAAGAGCCCTGACCATTTGACCCACCAGATCAGCGACTTACTGTATCTATTACGGCTAATACAGACCCCAGCTTGAAGATGTATGGAGATAAAGAGATAAAGGGCAATAGATACAGTAGATAAATGTTGATTTATACACACCCAAGCACGCGGATACACACGCAGGTGGATTTCACGCGTGCAGAAAGGGGCAGACATGTGTAACCCCACGCTAACATTTACACAGGGACCCATTTGGAGACGGATGCCGTACGCCTGTGTGTGCACACGACAAATACAATCTCTCCCAACTCCATTTCCCTTGGTGCATCGGTATAACCCCTGCACTCAGCTGAGCTCCTGCCGATGCACACAGCAAGAGAAAAAAAACCACCTTCTATTTTACGCACGTGCTTCCACGTAGAAACACGTCTGTGCCCACGGCTCTGCCTTCTCAGCAGTATAAATGTGAGCAGCTTTGTCCATGAGTTACCCAGTCTCACCCCAATGCACACACCCCAAGCCGAAGCCCTCTTTTCCTGCTCCGCGGGGTCGTGGACATCAGGTGTCTCAACAGGGTTGGGTGAAATCATGCCTTCTCAATGCTGCTGTGCAAACCTACAGCCCCCACGCATGTCCACAAGGACACATGTGGCTCCTGGCAGCCGAGACCTGATGTTTTTCATACACAGATGGCCAGCACGAGCATGCCAGCTAAAGCATCTTATAAGAACAGCATTAGGAGGAAGAAACAGCGTACAGATAACTTTCTGTCAATTTAACTATCGTATTTGTATGATACGTACGGTCGGACTCGATGATCTTAAAGGTCTTTTCCAACCAAATGATTCTGTGATTTTCAACACCCACAGTTAAAGCAGTGGGGTCCTACCTGTGCTCCCAGTTACAAAAGCAAAGAGTTGCTAATGCACCTCCTTGGCCTGAATAAACTGCACTGATGTACAACAGCATTTGCACGAGGAGTCACACAAATTAACTTGTTGGTACACAAACAGGTTTGTTGCTCCGCTGGAATAAGCCGTGCACTGAAAGCTCCCGGGATCAGGCAGAGCGCAGGCTCAGGAGCGCCCAGCGGTAAGCGGTCAGCTCTTTCCTCCTCTGAAGCTGCCCGTTGTCCTGCCAGCAGCCAGAGACGTGCGATGGAGAGAGGAGACACGTGGCACACACTCCCCTAAGGCTTTCCATAGCGTCCCTGCATGGACTGGGCACGGAGTCACATCCCTGCTCCCAACAAGCCAAGGGACAACTGTTCCCAAGCCCACGCCAGCGCCTGGCTGTCCCCACGCCCTGCCTGAGCACCCCATCATCCCCACCTCCCCGGCGAGGTATTTCCCGTGTTTATGCACCCGTAAGGTGGGATGTCGATACCTCCTTGCAGGGCATTCCCAGACGTAGTTAATTCACGTTTACAAAGCACCTGTGGACTCTTCCCGCAAGCGCAAAGTCTCGATGCCCAACAAAACCAACCTCATTCCTGTCTGGCTACACGAGGCATTTCCCAACCTTTGCCTTTCCTGGGGTTGCTCTCCCTATCACAAAGGCATTAATAAATGCCTCCTCTTACCGATTTTGCGAGCGTTTTTATTTCTTTTAACAGCACCACCGCATTGTTACTCACCTTTCAGAGTACCTCGCATGGCTGGTAATCTGTCCATTCCTTGGGATTTCTGCATTACTTAATTCCTTGTCGTTGTTTGGGGAGGGGGGGGAAGAAAGAAAGAAAATGTGACGGGGTGAGGAACAATGCTCTGCCGCTTCATGAGACACAACAGATACCTCACTCATCTCGGGGGTCAAATGTCCGCGATGGTTTGATCAGATGTCAACTTGCATTTATACTCTGGCCCCTGTTGGGGGTTGAATTACATTTCACATTTGACTCGCCCCCGGGGTCAAATGTCCCTCCTATTTGATAGAACAAGAGGAATTATTTTCCCCAAGCAGCCTGTGTCGTCGTCAGCCTGGATCTGTCAGCGCTCTCATTATGTTTTAGGCTCCCGTATTTCTGCATTTCATTCTCAGCTGAGATGAACCCTTTTTGGGTGGACGAGAAATGCAGCCGATCGCACATCAGCTATCGCATCCAGCAAGATGAAGGGAGGGAGCAGATCAGTTGGCTTTCAGATGGTTTTGATGGTGTTTTGTTTGGGTTTTTTGGGGGGTTTGGGGTTTTTTTTTTGTCCTTCTTCCCCTCCCAAGTTAGCAGCTCTGCAGGGCAGGGAGTGATGAAGGTAAAGCCGGTCCTGGCTTTACCACGCTCTCGCCATGAGACACTGCAGAAGCTCCTTAGGATCAAAAACCGTACAAGGGGCCGAGATAAGGCTGAGGTCAGGGTGCCGCGGGATCGCGATGCTGTCCAAGGACCGCTCAGCACAGGAGCTGCCCTAACCGCACCGTCTCCGCAGCTCCAGTTGTAAAATGAGAATAATCTTATCCGCGCGATGGGAAAGGATGACTCAAGAGCTTAAGCAGTTGCTGGATCTCTGGGCAGAAAGTGTAAAGCCTTGCACTGACAGGCAGGAGCCATTTAAACCCCCCTGGGTTTAAACCAGGGCAGGGGGAGAGGTGACAAACTGCATTCTGCTTCTGCCTAACTCCTGGGTGTTTTGAAAGAAAAACCACAAGGCAATACAGAATTTCCTCTAACAAAGACTATCGAACTTCTTCCATCTGTGGACCCCTAAAAATTTTCCAGCTGAAATGAGGCCACATACACAGATGAATTTCTTGCTCTCCCAGCCCTTCCCACCCACCTCGAAGCACAGAGGGGCTGGAAGCCCTCATAGAATCATAGAATCATTTGGCTGGAAAAGACCTTTAAGATCATCCAGTCCAACCGTACCTGTCCACTACTAAACCATGTCCCTAAGCACCTCGTCTGCCTGGCTTTTAAATACCTCCAGGGATGGGGACTCCACCACTGCCCTGGGCAGCCTGTTCCAGTGCTTGACAACCCTCTCCGTGAAGAAGTTTTTCCTAATATCCAATCTAAACCTCCCCTGGTGCAACTTGAGGCCATTGCCTCTCGTCCTATCGCTTGTTACTTGGGAGAAGAGACCGACCCCCACCTCACTACACCCTCCTCTCAGGCAGTTGTAGAGGGCGATGAGGTCTCCCCTCAGCCTCCTCTTCTCCAGGCTGAACAACCCCAGCTCCCTCAGCCGCTCCTCACAGCACTTGTGCTCCAGACCCTTCCCCAGCTCCGTTGCCCTTCTCTGGACACGCTCCAGCACCTCCATGTCCTTCTTGGAGTGAGGGGCCCAAAACCGAACACAGCACTCGAGGTGCGGCCTCACCAGTGCCCAGTACAGGGGCACCATCACTGCCCTGCTCCTGCTGGCCACACCATTCCTGATACAAGCCAGGATGGCGTTGGCCTTCTTGGCCACCTGGGCACACTGCTGGTTCATATTCAGTCGGCTGTTGACCAACACCCCCAGATCCCTCTCTGCCAAGCAGCTTTCCAGCCGCTCATCCCCAAGCCTGTAGCGTTGCATGGGGTTGTTGTGGCCCAAGTGCAGGACCCGGCACTTGGCCTTGTTGAACCTCATACAGTTGGTCACAGCCCATTGGTCAGCCCTCGCTCAGGTCCAGGGGATTTCACCGTGACAATCTCACCCCAGGCCATCACAAGGGTGCTGGTACCAGGGGATCTCACTGTGTAGCACAAAACCAGGGTAAATAACCAAGTGTGCCCTAAAAGAGAGATGTGAAGCTAAGATTTCCCACCATTAATCCTGGATGCTCCAGCTGGGCTCAACGTGAAGCTGTGTGAGCTGCCGAGAGCCGCAGGTGCCTAATGGTGCCCAGTGCAACCAGTTTAAGACAAAAATGGGGAAAAAAACCCCGAACCCACCAGGCCCATCTATTACAGCGTGATGGCTTCAGTAATTAGCGTGTATGATCTATCTTTGTCCCCGAGGATGCCAAGGGCTGAGCGATACCCGCGTGTGCTCTGCGGGTGTCTTGGGGCTGGTGATTTAGCAGCCTCTCAAGCAGGATTGTGAAACCGCGCTCCTGCTGTACAATGTACTCGTTCAGGTTACAACAGGTTTAGCAAACAATAAAAAACCATCTGGAACCCCCATTTAAATAGAAGAGTTGTGTTATTACTAATGAAGTCATGGCCAGTGCTATAAAGCGCGCTCTGGTAAACAAAGCGCTGGTGTGCAGGGAAATAAAGGGAGATGAGGAACTAATGAGGGTGAGGGAGGAAGGCTGCTCCCCATCTTCCTCGGCCAAAGCTCATGCTGTGTGTGAACCATCACTAAACGCCCTTGCAGGGCATGAACCGTGATGCTCGCCCTTCCTCCCCGCTCCCCTCCTCCTGCCCCGGGCAAGGTTATGGGGGCCACTGCAGCACCCCGTGGGGGCACCCACCCCGGCAGAGCCCCGGGTGCCACCCCGCACCCTTGCATCCCTTGGTCCCACTCCCAGCTCCTCTCTGACCACCCCGAGCATAGCAGCACAAGGAGCAGAACTGGAGACGCAAGGCAAGACCAACTTCCCCATCTATTTTCCATGTTGGTCCCCACTCCCCATAGAGTTTCGCTCCAGGAGCATGGCCCCGTGCACAAACCCATCCCTGTAACGGGGGGTACCTGCCCCCTGCCCACCCTCTGCCAAGAGAGAGCGACTTCATCCCTTTTCATCCTTAACTGCGACTTCAAAATAGGAAATAAAGGTCACCAAGTAAACAGAGAACAAATGAAGAGTAAACTCCTATTTCCCAGGTTGCAGGGATCTAAGCTGGTTTGGTTTATCCTTCTCCCAGGTTCAAACAGTACATGAATCCTCCATCGCACGGACAGCCTCTATTTTCATTTGGAAGTCAGCCCTCCTCCTCCTCGGTCGTGGTGCAGCAGCCATTCCCCACCCAGCACCATCACTTCTGGTTTCTCTCCAGCCGCCCACCCGCGGGGGAAGCGGGACGTGACAGAGCTGCGAGGCGATTTCTGTCGATGTAGAGGGGGAAACACAAATGGTTCCCGTTGGCCGCGGTTCAGCTCCAGGCCAGTCCAATCCCGCAGGCACATCACAGCCGGGGAACACGGCCGGTCGCTGAGCTGCTGCCGCCAAACCTTCCCGACGAGGCTTGAAATGCTCGTCCCTTGGGAGTCTTTAGAGGCAGAGCATTTAAGACAACTGCCCCTTTAGCATCCACCACTCGCTCGTAGGCTCTGCACAGCCCCGAGGAGCATGGCGGGGGCACAGGGCTGACCCCCAGACAGGGCACCTTGGGGTCAACCCCGTGCCTTTCTGCGTTTATTCAACCTCTGGCAATTCCTGGCTCTAATGGTCGATCACATAGCGTTGTTGATCGACTACAGATTTGTTTCTGCTGAATCACTCCATAGCACAAAGTTTGCGGTTCCTTCCCCACCCTCTGGAAATCCTTCCCACGTCAGAACAGCCCCCTCTCCCCACGCCTCAGCGGCGGCGGCGGCTTCACGTGCCGTTCTCGAAAGCCAGAGCAGGAATAACTCTCCCAAGCAACGAGCCGACGCACTGCCATACTCTAAGGTGGCAAACAACAGGTTTTCATCCGGTTTTCAGTTTGATGTGCATATATTTTAATTGCCGCTGGTATCTGAGACAGCTACACCATGGATGACCCTGTAGCCTCGTAATTCATAGCGATGCTGCAGTAAGTCCCAAACCCCAGCAGCAGGAGCCCGCCGTAACCTCGCCCCACGCCACGCACCCCAGGTCCAGGGCAACAGGAAAGCAGCGGCGTCTTGGCCTGGATGGAAATCATCACAGAGCCACCTTTCAAATTTTGCAACGCATCAACTTCACATGACATAGCCCTGCACAGCCCACGACGCACGTGGCTGCGGTCAACAGGGCCCCACAACGAAACGGCCCAACGCAGCCCAAAAATGGGATGCTGAAAAGTATTAGTGATGACCTTGCACTTTCCCTCATGAGGCGACAGGATGTCACGAGACGCTTCGCCCCAGGGTGCAGCATCAGGCACCTCAAAGACGCACCGAGTCCCCAACACGCTCTACCCACGCCGGGCCATCTCAGGGGGACACAGATGGGACCATCTCTCATCTCCTGGTCAGGAAGACAGGTAAGCACGTGCTGAAGTCCTCACCTCCCAGCAGGACCTAAGCATGGGCTTAACTTTACACGTGTTTAGGGCTCCACTGAACAGACATTTCTGTTTCATGTGTATCCAACCTGAGAGAGAGCCCTGAAGGCTCAGGCACCTGCGAGACGTCAGCACTTCTATTCTGGTCCTCCACGTGTGGGTTTATAGCTCCAAAACAGGAAACCTTTGATTCCTTTTTCTCCCCGAGCCAGCTAACTGCTAATCTATTTAGCTACAGAAAGAACTCTGTGTGCGGGAAGGAGACACCTGAACGACACACAACACTTGGAAAACTCGCCGCATCCAGAAACACCAATTGCACCTTCATTTCGAGCGAAGGATGCCTCGCTGGAGAGGTTTATCTGGTGATACACAGCAGCACGGGCACCCAAGTGCATCCCTCTCCCCATGCCAAGTGCATCTGCCAGCTCTGACCTCCTCCGTGGACCCTCCTGATGTCCCAGGAGTGCAGATTCACGGAGAGCTCCTAGAATTTGTGCTTAGACAAAGCCTAAGTCCCCTAGAAAATCCATCCATGTTGCCCACGCCAGCAAATCAGCGCTTACCTGATTTGCCGATAGAAACTCCTGGGCGTTGTCGTTCATTCCCATGTACATGTTCTCCCCATCAAACTAGAAAGACAAAAGAAAGTTAGAGTTAGTGAAATGTCATCTGCATGCCAGGGTCATGTGCGTCCCAAATATTTTCCTGGCTCTTCATGCCAAGATTCCCAGAAGAAAATCCTGAGCTGGTCCTTTAAAACTTTCGAGCACGTACGAGCACACACATCGCCGGTACTGCAATGGGCCATGGTAACACAGCACTTTTATGTTAATTTTTCTGCAAAACAATGAATGAATCCCTCCAAACAAACCAAACCTGTGCAAAACCACAGATCTACCCAGCACCCAAACGAGGTTCTCACTAAAATTCCCACTAGACCAATCAGCTTTAAAAAGCCAATTTCCATCGATGGAAATTTCCAAGACAGGCAGGTCCCGTTCGCTCCTCTTCCAGCCACCTACACACGCTCCTCAACCACCAAAGCCAACCCACACCAGCAATCCAGATGGTCGCTCCAGCCCGTACACGAGGGGTCTCTATGCCAAGCCTGATTCCCCATCCTGACGGTTTGCTGCTGTTTGCAAACTCTGGCTGCAAGAAGGCACATTCCCCCCATCTCCTCTTCCCCTGCCTGCTCTGCCCGGACTCTGCCTCCGCGGCTGGGCTTTGGGAGGCAGGGCAGCCTGAGCACACGGCATTCGCCTGTCCCCCCGCGGCTCCGGCAAACGCGCCTGCCCCCTTCACCCCGTTCTGAACTGCTAATCCACTTATTAGGCTACAAAACCCCCCTGGAGAACTGCAAAACTCTTCTCATTAATTAGCTACAGCGGGAGCTATTCACTTGCTCCGCTTCCAAACGAAGGGAAAAAAGCCCTCCAGGATTGTCTCTGGCTCGAAGTATGGCTGGGGCAGTTCTCAAGGCTAAGTTCACAAATTAATTATGGCAATAAAATGGGCTACGCCATAAAACACTCCCGAGACGAGGGTGAAGGTAGCAGCTGTGAATGACACCATCTACTTCACGAGGGAAGAGCCAACCCTCCTGCCCTCACAAGCCGGATGATGAATTGAAGATTGTTCACCCCTTGCCTGTCCTCTCGCTCTCTGATACGAAGCTGATACCGGTTATGCCTGAACAGAAACGGGTCGTATTAAGAACAATAAAAGAGAAATCTAAATAAAACCAGGTGAGGATTTTCAGTGCAGGTTATTAATTACACTTCCATTTCTCAGAGTGCTACGGGATTAGCTATTAAAGTCAGCGGAGTCAGTAAAGCCAAGTGGGGGTAAGACAGCTCCGCTCGGTGTCAGAGGGCACAGACACCCTCTAATTGCCAAACTATCCTCTGGGATAGCAAAGCAAACCAATTAAAAGCGGCAAAATTAGAGCGGGTATTGTGACACTCATTAACGAATACCGACAGCAGCCGCAGCAGGGTGGAAGGGGATCCCTGCGCAAACGCAGGATTTCGTTAAACCCATTAGCGAGGCAGGACCGCGGAGGCAGCAAGCGTGGGCAGCCCTGCGGGCTTGCCGGGACAAGCAGCTCTCCCAGAAGCCAGCCGGGTGCTATCCACTTGAAACTGAATTTCCCTCCACCTGTAAAACGACTGCCGGCACAGCCGGCTCCTGCTAACACGGTTCCAGCTGGAGCTGCCGTGCTTCCAGGCATGGAGACGCCATCAGCTCGACAGCCTAAATACCCTCTGCCAACCAGCCAGCCCCAGCGGAGAGGGCTGCATTTGCAGAAGAGGTGGCAGGGGCTGGTGGAGATGCTCAGCCCTGCGGCAGCGGGACCCAGGCTCTGCGGGAGGAGCCGCTCTCCGACTTGGCAGGGGCAGCAGCATGGTTTTGGGGAGCCGATCTTTTTGGAACAGGCGAAATGATGGTCCTGACGCCCCACTCCCAAGCTCTTTTTGGGCCCACCCCACCAAAAAACCATCAGGTGGATCCTGGAGCCTGAGCAGACAGCCCAAGGCTGTGCACTGCGTGGATGCAGGGTCCTTTCTGGTGTCCGATCCGCAGTGCCAGAGCTTTGCCTCGGGGCAGCCGCACAGCCACGCCGTGCGGCACCGCGGCGTGCTTACAAGCTACCGCATCTTGAGGCTGCACCGAGAGCGGCACTGAGCCGCACAGGAGCCTTCCAGCAAGCAGCCCTGAAGAGAGAGAAAATATTCCAGTGGGGAGATAGTTCTGTCCATCCCTGGAACCAGTCAGAAATTTCTGACTGCAGAAATATTTGTTTCTACATCAGGAAAGGAAGAGCTCTTTCTTAAATAAAAGCTTTGCCCCTCCGAGAGATTTCAATACACATCCATCCATCCCCCTTCCTCGCACCCAATGCCTCATTTTTGTCCTGCTCCAGCGCAGTATTTTACAAATCTAGACTAAGAACTGTTTGAAACAACTCTTCTCCAGAACACAAAAGTCACCTGAAAATATACCCAAAAAAAAGACAAAAAAAAAAAAAGTATCTTTCACTGGGGAGGTGCAGGGCAGGACGAGCACTCTGCTTTCCCTATATCATGCTGTTTGTCAGAATGTATTTTTTTTTTTATGGCTTTCTACTGTTCCCCTACCTCCGCTCTACACTTCCTTCTGCCCTTGATGCCTTCATAATAACTGTAATGAATCCTGCCTTCAAAATTACCGTGCTCTGATTGCCGGTCTGAGCAGCCAGCCTGAAAATCAAGACTCGAAATGCAATGGAAACTTTGGAACTTCCCCACTGCTGATTGGATTTTTTTTTTTTTTTCCCCTCCTCTAGGCTATGAGGGGGCAAACAAATTTATTAGAAATTCTCCCATCAGGATATTTTTTCAATTAGACGTTTGCCACTTATACACCAGCCAGGTAGAGCAGATAAGTAATGTGCTCTCCCTCTTCTCATTATTGTTTTGCTACAGCAGGCACTTCAAAACAATCAGCCCCATCATTCCAGGTAGATTTATGGCAGAAACAGACATTTTAGTATTTCCCTTTGGTTACAAACGTTTCCTCCCTTTTCGCTTTGGTCTAACTCCCGGTGCGTGTCAAGCCTCCCAGGCAGTGCCGGACCTGGGCGCATCCGTTCATCACCCTCCGTGCCCCCCAAAATTGATCAAACCTGGACTGAATGACGTGCGCGTGCGGAGCGGCGGGTATCATTTCCAAGTCCTAATTTGAAAGGAACGTACTCTCATGCAGTTGCCTTAACCATCCTTCTGCACTTCTGTAATTATTTAATTTTTGTCATCCTTTGGCTGATAGCAGCAGCCCATTAAACAAACCGGTGGCTGTGGCTCATTCTCACCCCCTCCTGCATGAAACGAGGGCAAAGCAGAGGTGAGCCGGGATCGCTCTCTGCTCGTAGCACTTTACACCTTTTTCCTTGAAAACCTGGGAAGTGCAAACCCTGTGTAGCCAAGCTGGCTACTGGGAGAGGCGGGAAGATGTGATTAATGGAGCCTTGGACCCGTTTTTATCTAACTTGCACTGATTTACATTAGCGACGGCTGCCTCCAAGCAAAAATAGAACCAAGGGGACCTCTACTTCAAAAAGGACCCATAAAGCCCCACCTTGGCAAATCCCGACTCCAACTTGCCTCACGTAACATGCTCAGGACAGAAACAACTCTACTCACCCAATTTAAAAAAAAAAAACAAAACAACCAGACACTGCCAGCCGCATTCAGAGAGGGAGTCCCAAGGAAATCAGGGTGACAGACACGGAGCCGTGCCCCTACGACAGCGCCTCGGCATCGGACACGCCACCGTGTATTTTAGGTCTGAGCAAGAGATACAAGGACAGTTCTAGTCTGCGAGAAAACACTCTCTGAAATTTAGTTTGTTACGGAGAATTTACTTAAAAACACAATTCTTCTACTACGGCTCTTCCAGGGGAGCTGTAGCCGGCAGCAGAGCTCCGGAGCAGAGCGCTGCTCTGCGCCCACCAGCCCGAACGGGGAGCTGAGCCCAGGCTTTATCCAGATGATGTTCTAGGAAGCACTTTTTCAATTTTTATTGCTTTTCTAGACTCACTTTGGTTTGTTATTTTTGCGCTGCGACGTTATTTCCAAACCTGTAAATGTGCCCAGAGGTCACACAGGTCCCATGTTAGCAAGCTGAAAATGAATAAGAAAAATAAATGCATCCTGCAAGCGGGGACAGACCCCAGAGCACGGCAGCTGTGTGATCTCCGGCTCTGTGCAAACACAGAGAATAAATGTTTGTTAACTGGGAAGGACCCAGTGGAAAGAAACACAACCTCCTGCCAAGATTCAGAGAAGGTGTTACTTTCTCATGGATAGCACTGCCAGCTTGTACGATTTTATTACGAATCTCATCACATCCTTTTATTTCCTGAGAGTCATGAGCTGAGATGAAAACCTCAACTTTGCAAGAAATATGTTACCAGGAACGGCTTCAATGATGCCTGCAAGATCTCAAAAATCTTCCGAACTTCTTATTTCATTTTATTCTAATTTTTTAAGCGTGGTGGGTTTGGGTTGGTTTGTTTGTTTGGGGTTTTTTTTGAGGGGTCTTACCTAAATTTTAACACTTGTTGTAGGCAATACTGGGCCAGAGCACCTTAACTGCAAGTCCACGGAGGATCGGGAGCTTTTTAAAAGTGGCCTGTTAGTGCAAATCCAGCGGTAACTAAAAGCCATCATCATCAAGGCGCTATTAAACGCCCCGTGAAGAACAAATTGGATGCTTCCAGTGATTCCTACTGCTCAGAGCTACAAGCACTTGCTTCTCAGTTTTGCCTCCTCGTACCAGGACGCAGGCAGCGGGTCCCCTCTCAACCCATGACAACCTCATTTCCAGACTGGGTGTGCTGGCGATAGCACCTTTCACCGGAGACGCTTGGGATGTAGCTGGTTTCGGTGTCCAGCAAGCCACACCTCAGCCACCACCAGCATCACGACATAGAGTGACCCAGAATAACGCCATGCAACAAATACCTTTAAGTTTTTAGTGAATAAAAGTCAGGATACAAGAAAACTTGCATAAGACAGTCAACACCATATTTAATATTTCCCATTACCAAAAAAAAAAAAAAAAATTATTGTAGCCCACGTGTTGCTGGGATTTATTTAGCTGCCTCCGATGGCACCCTACCCACCACGCGGAAATATAGCTCTTCTTTAGAAAGTTTTACAGAAGTAGTTTTTTCCACAACTGATTTTTATCAGGCAAGCATTGTTTGAGTGGCATAACCACATTCTGCTGTAACTGCGTTTGGGCCATGGTACTTCCAGCCCCACGTCCCCACGATGCTGCTCCTGCGCAGCACGAGGCGCCCCTGCGCACCAGGTTCAGCCCTTTGGGTGCCCTGGTGTCGTGGTTCAGCCCCAGCCGGCAACCAAGCCCTACCCAGCCGCTCGCTCACCTTCCCCCCCGGTGGGATGGGGGAGAGAATCGGGAGGGCAAGAGTAAGAAAACTCGCGGGTTGAGATAAGAACATTTTAGTAATTGAATAAAATAATAATAATAGTAATAAAAATGAAAAGGAGAACAAGAGAGAGAAACAAAACTCAGGGAAAAGAAAACAAGTGATGCAACCGCTCACCACCTGCCGACCGATGCCCAGCCTGTCCCCGAGCAGCGATCGCTGTCCCCCGGCCAACTCCCCCCAGTTTCTATACTGAGCATGATGTCCTATGGTATGGAATAGCCCTTTGGGCAGGTTGGGTCAGCTGTCCTGACTGTGCCCGCTCCCAGCTTCTTGTGCCCCCGGCAGAGCATGGGAAGCTGAAAAGTCCTTGACTGGTGTCAGCACTACTTGGCAACAACTAAACCATCAGTGCTATCAGCATTCTTCTCATCCTAAATCCAAAACACAGCACTGTGCCAGCTACTAGGAAGAAAATTAACTCTAACCCAGCCAAAACCAGGACACCTGGGCACCAACACCAAACCCAACGACCCCGACTCTGGCAAGGACCGTTGCTGCCAGCACACGTCTCTGCCACATCCCTGGGATGTGAAATATTCGCTTCAGTCCTGCCCCCGTTGGCGCTGCTGCCAGCAGAGCTGCCGCTGTGATTTCCTATAGAAGCAATTTAGCATCACGCTTCTTCGGGGAATACATCGCTGAGGTTAGCTTAATCTCTTTAACTGCAGTTTCCCCATTAAGGTCTTTACACAACCTCTGGCCCAAAGTGAGCTACTTAACATTATTTATTTGTCCGCTGAAATGCTTGGATAGCCCCTCAGTTGACCCTGTCAAAGAGGGTCAAAAGTTCAGCAGTAGATTTACGACCCCCTCCCAGGACCCTCCTGCGAGGAAAGCTCTGCATCTCCATCCCGGCTACCGCGCGGCCGCCCGGGCTGGCCACGCACTGCAATTTGTTTCAGGACAAATGTCATTAGAAGAGAGCATGACACCACGGCAGGTGTCAGCGGCAGGACATCCTTTGGGGGCTGCACGGCTGAGCGCCTGCAAGAGTCGCCTGGGCTTTATGGGGGCTGGGTTCTCTCCATGCGGTCAATGTTCTCATGTATTGTCCTAGGGTAAAACCAGATCGATGCAGATGAAGTCTTCAGGCTTAAAACCCGAAAGTAAAAAGGGGTTTGGTTGGTTGGTTTGTGTTAAGAACAATTTACAAATAGGATAAAAGCCTAGTAACAGTTATTTCTCAAACATACCAGATGCAGGAAACGTACAATCACAGAATCATTTGGTTGGAAAAGACCTTTAAGATCATCGAGTCCAACCGTACCTGTCCACTACTAAACCACGTCCCTAAGCGCCTCGTCTGCCCGGCTTTTAAATACAGGCATACCTTCTCCAGAGCTGGTGATGCCAAGGGCTGCCCAAGCTATGGTAGAGACTGTCAAGAAAATAAAACCAGGTGGGAAAGACAGGAATGATCTGTGCTGGCTTGGACACTGCTGGAGCATTCAGTGGTTCCCAAACTGGAACATCTCCCTTGGAAAGACCCAGCTGAGCAGCTCTCCCAGGGGGATGGCCAGGAGGAAGAAATACAAAACAAACCATCAAAACCCTGAGGAACCCCCACGGCCAAGCGGTATTCACCCTTCTGCTCTAAAGCAATGCAAGGTAACCAACGCGGTGCGTAGCTTACCGCCTCGGCTCCAAAACAAACGGGAGTGGCAAGGGGAAGGTGCCAGACGTGCAGGTCTGACTCCCTCAGCGTGAAACCATCTGGAGCTGCAACACACCACCGAGGCAGCAGAGAGACCGGAGACGAGGGATGTCGTGCCTCGCAGCTCACTTTAGTGTTTGCTGAAGGGTCAACAAGTACCTAGAAAAGGTGAAATGATCTCTCTGGCTGGACTTCTCACAAGGTTCCTTAAAAAAAAGCTCTAAAAACCAAACCCAACTTGTCGTGGGACAAAAGGGAAGGTCTTCTTCAGCCAGTGAAAAGATACTCATCAGGTTTTAGCAAGAGAAGGATCATGGTCCACGATCCATCTGCACTAAAATCTACCCAGTTCATAATGTAAGTCAGCTAGAAGGATTCAAGTCTATTAATGAGACAAAAATTATTCAGGCTAGCCAAAACTAAAAGCAACTTTGAATGGATTTGCATTAAGATTCTCGCAGTACTAAGTGGCAGCGAGGAAATGGAAGATTAAATTTAATGTCAATAAATGCAAAGTAATGCACTGGAAAAAAGCAATCCTAACAATACAGACACGACAATGGGCCTTAAAATAGCTGTTACTGTCCAGAAGAGAAACCGTGCGTTCATTCTGGAGAGTTCACTTCCAACTTCTGCTCAGTCCTCAGCAGCTGCCAAAAACGCCATTCAGGTTTTAGAAGCAATTAGGAAAAGAACAAAGAATAAAAGATCAAACATTATTTTACCATCTGTACAGTTAGGAGAAGGAGAGAGAGCGATCGCAGGGAGGATCCAAGGTGTGGAATGGCGTAAATGGGTGACGAAAAGAGATGATAGATATGGAGGGACTCAACAGAGATGTACACAAAGTCACGAGACGAGGACAGGGCATGGTTCTTCTCTGGTTCTCATAGCCTAGAACCAGGGAGGCAGACACCGAAATCATTAGCTAGTGGAATTAAACACCTTGCAGAGAAGTTCTTCATACAGGGCCAAGAGCAAAACCTCTTGCTGCAGGATGCTGTGGCCTAGAAGGATCCAGAATCGCAACTGGGCAAATGAGAGGGGACCAGTAAATCCACACCACTGAGCTCAAGATGACCCTGACCTGCGGGCTGCTGGAAGCTCTGAGGGTAGATGTAATCTCATTAGATATTAGGAAGAACATTCTCCAGCACGTAGGTGGTCCAATATTAGACCACGAGGTTGTGGGATCTCCATCCCTGGAGATACTCAGAGCTCAGCTGGACCAGCTCCTGCGCAACCTTGTCTGGTTGGCCCAGCTTTGCTCGGGGGCTTGGGACGCGCAGATGTCCCTCCCAACCGGCGGTATTTGGGGTTCGGCTGCTCCTGTGATATGTGATCATGGGATGCTTACCCAGCCGCACGGACCTCCGCTCCGAGAGCATCTCCAGCATCCCCTTTTATTCTCCTGCACTTGAGGCTGGAGAGATCTCGAATGCCACCACTATTCAAGTGACAGCATTCATTTATCTAAGAGACTGGCTGATTTTCTGTGAGCGCTGCACACAAAATTATTGTTATTGCATTATTTGGGGGGAATGAGGACTTAAACTCATTTACCTGGACCTTTCAGAGCCTGCAAAGGAGTTCAAGCTCTTCACATACACACACAAAAAAATCCGTCCGCTGAAAGCTGCAGGGAGCAGCAGAATTTAGTCTTAAGACTGACATGGAAATAGATTAATTTTTTTTCCCATTTCATATTCTAATTACAATTCTTCTCCCCCTACTATTTTCTGTTCTCATTACAGTCTTAAAATTGCTCTGCAAATTCTGTACCTTATTCTGCTCTTCCTACCATCTTTGTCATGGAAATGAGAAACAGAATGTATAAGCATGAAAATATTGCCGAGATCAAAATTCTGCTTAACCCTTTCACACGCGACTCCGAAAAGAGGCGAAAGCAGCACAGACCAGCTAATCCTCCATCCAGCCTCCTCTCCTTCTCCCAGACACAGCAAGGGAGAAGAACGATGCTCAGAGAAGTGCACTATTAATTTAAAGGCCAAAGTTGCTCTACGCTTACACCGCCGCTGTGCGTCGAGGAGGGGTCGGGTTTTTTCAACTTCGCAGGTTTTGCCCCCGAGGGCAGGTCTTGATCAATACACTTTGATCATACTGATGATTGTGTTTAGTTTTTAGCCTCCAGCCTACCAAGCACCCTGACGTAACGCTGCTGGGAGAGGCGTTGCGTGCTGCTTCGAGCAGCCCCGGTGCACCGGGTGCACGGGAGATCTCCATCCTCCTCCTCGCCCGCGGTGCAGAGAGCTCGCAAGAGCTGCAGCTTTGGCCAGAGCGAACCCTTCCCGATTCCTCTCAAAGTTTGGGCATAGACAAGGAAAACAGGCTGCCCGGGAGGTGAGCAGCACCTCCTGACACCCCCCCCACCCCCAGCACACCCCTGCTTTCGCCCAGGACCTCTCCAGCCCATTGCTGACCATGCTCAAGGCTGTTTATTTTGCAAGATACGATCGCACCGATGCAGTCACTTCCTTTTTGAAGCCAAACAACAAGCACATCCTGCGTTGTTTATCACGCTTACACAGGTGCTCGAGGAGTTTATCTGCAAAAAATAAAAAAAAAAAAAAAACCAAAAACGGGCCCTTGCTAAGCTGCTCCTTCTCCCGTCAGCAGCTGAAGAACCCGGAGAGCTGAGGGCACCAGCTCGCGCTGGAAATGCCCGGTGCCCTGTGCATTGCTGGGGAGGGAGGAAGGCAGATGAACGCAGCACGTTTCCCGGCACTGGGCTGGTGTTTAGACGGTCTGAAACAAATAGAGTCAGTAATAACGAGACTGAACTGCACCGCCGGCTTCGCTGGTAACACTTGTAATTCACAGGAAACTAAGACAGGCAGAAAATGTACAAAGCTCTAAAAGAAGCCACGGGGGCTCTGCGCAAGAACTGTGCCAGCGTCAAAGGCACCCAGAAACATTGTGTTTTTTGCAAGATAAAACCTGAGGGTTGAGATAAAAATAGAGCTTATACCTGTCTGCCTCGGAAGCAGGTACCAGCGTGGCTCTGCTCTGGAAGTCTGTTATGGAGATGCTGATCTCGATATGACAGCGACAGCCCTCGCTGCAACCCGAGGTGTCACCGAAGAGGGGCTACACGCAGCCAGCGGCACCAAAATATCTAAGGGAGCAAGGGAGCAGTCGGGAAGAAACAAACCTTGAGCCAGAAAGTTTCCTCATCCTATAATTCGGAGGAGGGTTTGTCCCCCTGGCCCAGGGAGCGAGCAGGGACCCTGCATGGGCAGCGATGCCTGGACGCACACCTCAGCCCGGGGCTGAAAGCGAACGCGGGGTTGAATAAAAGCAATTCACGGGCGAGAAGCGCAGCGCGAGCGAGCGAAGGAAGCAGCTGCTGCCCCAGCAGCCCCGCGCTCGCGGTCGCTGTGGTTACGCCGAGTTTGACGTACGCGCCCGGCGCGGGAATAATTTTGGAAATCTCTATTTATCTTTTCTCAACTGCAGAGTGAGTAAATAAATAAAGTAGGCGAGTGCACGTCGCAGGGAGGGAGAGAGCTGTCAGAGGAGCGATGCAAGGATTGCTTAGAGCCATTAACTTCTGAAGAGCACCTATTACGCTTCTGATCCCGACGCCTGGTTGACAGCCGTCCAGGTTAACAACCCGGCTCCCAAATACCTCCTAACTCCCTCCAATAATCCACAAAAATCACAGGTGCTGCTCAATTGCCATTCAAGCAGAAAACCGGTCCCTTTAATTCTCTCTACAGCCACCGTTCCTGCAGCAAAGCCGGTCTGAAGCACAACCCAGAGCACGCACTATTCACTTGCGAGCGCAGGCAGATTTTGCTGAACGCTTCCATCATTTGAAGCTTTGCCCCTCTATCGAAAGCAAAAGCACATCTCTGCCCCCCGGAATTCAAGTTCATGGGATTTTTTTTTTCTTCCATTGCAAAGCATAAGGGAGAAGAATAATTGATTTTCAAGACAACTTTGGTGAGAACGGAGAGCGTTATGCAAAAACAGCTAGTCAGGAGGGGGGGGGGGGAAAAATAAGGGAGCTTCCACGCTAGTCATTTAGAGAGTAGTTTCCAACAAATAAATATTTGGCACCGGGGAAAACCTGCCTTCTGTGGTTCTGCGCTCAACTGTGTATGCAAATAACTCTTGCAGCGGCACATAGTATGACTTGCAAAAAGATAAAAAAAAAAAAGGGCTGACAAAGTACAATCTGTTTCACAATTTTACCTTACGTGTTTGGACATGTCTGTGATTAAAAAAACCAAAAGCTAATGAAAAGTGAGATCTCCTTTAAAGACAAAAAAAAAACCCCCAAAATGCAAGGATAATAGGAAGGTAATTTCTGAAATTAAATTCTGGGAGCGTCTTCACTGCCCGCTTTCCATACAGCAGCATAGCTCTCGGCATTTTTCCCTCTCTTATTTGGCCCTGTCTTATTTAAACCATAGACTCCACGCACACCTTCTGTAAGTGTTTTCACATCATCTGTCCAGATCCCAATCCTAGCGAGAGTCGGGAAGGTCCGATGTAAACAAACAATAAAGAATAATGCAGCACACAGCTTCCCGTATAGAGAACCAGCTTCTACCCCGCCAGCATCCCAACCGTGTTGTTCTTTCTAAGCACACACAACCAAACGATGGGGACCGCTCACAACCTCAACGTCTATTTTGATGTACACAGGACAACGGCGAGCTCGTCCCAGCATGCTTGGTCACCGTGCCGATGCACAGGGGAGCCCGAACCCCCATGCCGAGGCCGCCGGGGAGCAGAGGGAGTTTACCCAAACCTCCTCACCCTTTGATGAAAGCCTCTCGTAGGCTTGAAGGTGGCCAGATTTCAGATCCCTACTCCGCCAGAAAGAGCATCATCTCCAGCACATGGACCTCCTTTGGACTGTGCTGATGATGCTGCCTTTCGACAAAAATTGCAGTTTTCCTCTTAAACAAAGAGCAACGAGCCCCCCAAGCCATTCCAGCAGCCTGCGCTGCACCCAGGGGACCCCACTGCCACCCACAGCCCCCATCTACCACCCCATCCCCTCCAGCGGCAGAAGCAAAGGAGCCGCACAGGATTCTCATCACCAGAGGATTTGCCATTGAGGCATCATGGTGCGGCCAAGCAGACCGGGGCCAAGCACTGCCTCGCAGGCTGCAAGCCGAGCAAGCCATTTGGGGAAAATACCCCAAAAGCCTTAAAATCTCTGCAGAAAAAGCAATTTTACTGGAAGCTTGGCGCAAGGAGCAGTTGAAATACGGCCTGAGCAGCAACGGGCAGCTGCAGGGCTGGGAGGGGAGCTCTGCCCTCGGCAGCGACCCGAGCAGCGTGCTGCGTGGTGGGGTTAAATGACCCAGCCCCTGGGTCGACCACGCGGTCCCACGTCCATGAGAAGAGCAAAACCCTGCCAGGCGGCAGTTGCGGCGGGTCAGGAGCGGGGTCGCGAACGCGCAGCCGCGCTCGGGGCATGGGCGCTCGTCGCCGCTGCAAAGCCAAGAGGCTGGAGCCAAAATCTGGCGGCTGAAAGGTCACAGGGAGACAGCCCAGAGCTTTGCAGATGTTGCACGCACGAAGCTGCGAACGCAGCACCGGCATTGCGATTTCACA
The DNA here is from genome assembly GCA_013401315.1 of Balaeniceps rex. Classification (NCBI taxonomy): domain Eukaryota; kingdom Metazoa; phylum Chordata; class Aves; order Pelecaniformes; family Balaenicipitidae; genus Balaeniceps; species Balaeniceps rex. The sequence goes on from VYZW01046089.1 coordinate 77,008, forward strand.
TGCTGGAGACTCAAGACATGCAAACCCATGGTTTTACAGAAGCTGAAACTCAGCGACATTTCACACGGGCAATAAAATCGCATCGGAAAGGTACCTCCACCGGCAGCATTACCACATCCTCGCACATCCTATTTTATGAAGTGCTGAGTTAGGTTTGTCAAAGCTGCTTGGCCGCATCTCCAGGGGGTTGTGCACCCAACGCCCCGCCACCACATCGCCCGACCTCGATTCCCTACCAGGTCCGCACCTCGTATCCAAAGCTTCATTCCCAACCTCAACTTCTGGTTATTAAAAAAAACCACAAACCAACAAACCATCCCTCCCAAGCACTTCTACTTTGAGCTCTTCCCCCCCCCCCGCCCCCAGGACCTCTCTCTGTCCATCGTACTAATCTTTCCAGCTAATTTTACCACCGTGTAACTTTTTCTCGTTAGGGTAAGAAGTTAGTTCTCGCTTACTGCAGCCAAGCCGGCCTCAAGTTTACTTCTTAAAATACACACCTTCGCATTGAAAATGCTCAACGTCTTAAAAAAACAGTTGAAAACTCATTAAAATTAATGAAACGAATCAGAAAGAGGCACCTCTGATTATTATTACGCCCCTGCCTCACTGTAAATAATTGAATAGAGATGTTATTCTTACTATTATTATTATTACTATTATTAACCCTCACAAGAAGCTTAAAGCATGTTGATGAGAAAGAGAAAAAGCAGTTTTGCTCGACTAATTAATGACTTAAATAAAAATAAACAAAGGGAGCCTTCCTGATTTTAGCGAAGTCCTGCCTTTTTCCAAGCAGTTAAAAGCAAGACTGACAGCTTTATAGATAGGGAACGGGCAGATAAGATAAACACACACAATACAAACTTGTCCAAAGCTTTTATGGTCTTTCTCTGCACCACTTCCAGCTCATTAAATTACAGTATTACTATAGATTTGCAGCAAAATTATCTTTTATCTCAGCTTCTTTTAAAGCTATTTGGCATTTGCTAGTATTTTCTATTATAAATCTAATTGCAGATTCCAAACAGACAAGGGCTCATTAAGCCTTAATTATGCACATGTTGTTTTCAACAAACATTTTCATTTGGACTGCTGTGAGCTGTAATTGTTCAGAAGGCACCGCAGCCTCTGATTACCCACTTCCCTGGGATGGCAAAAGCTACTTTCAAGTAGGTCACGGCTTGGCTGAACAAACGATTTGCAACCTGTGGAGTTCGGGTTGTGCCGCTCCGTGGGGAACACCGGCAGGGCAGCATTGCCGGACGCCGGGGAGCCGGCAGACGCAGCCGGGATGCCCCCCGTGCCGGTACCAGCCCGCGCTGAGCCCTGCTTGCGGGGCCAACCATGGCTGGTGGGGCAGGTGGAGGGGAGTGGGGGGAGCCCTGGGTGCAGGATGGGAAACGGGGCACGGCCACGCTTCCCAGGGAGCAGAGCCAGCGGGCACGGTGTGCAAACAACACTTGGAGGTGCTGCTCGCCTTTGGCCGTGGCTGGGAAGCGGGACTCCTGCTCAGGTACCCCCAAGGATGCTGCCGTCTCAGCCCAGCATCTGTGCATGTTCTGCCCAACTGCTGGTCTCCAGCCCAACACCAACCCTAGGTCCTCATCCAGCCACGCCGCACAGCGTCACCACAAGCACCGCAGGACAAATACGTTTCAGTCCACCCCAAACTATGCAGGGGTGGGAGGCAGCCATTCTCACTTCTTGTTGGAGCCACGGTTACGTTTACGCTCTGAAATAAGAAGTAACCCACACGAACAGCCGAGCTTTTATTAGAAGTTCAGGCTTCCTTTTAACAGCACGAAAGCTGCATCTGCTCAGACTGCAGCGGTGTTAACAGAGCAGGCACAAGCTGCAGGACGACAACATCAAGGTCCTGGGTCTTTCCAGCCTTGGTTCTTCCAACCCCACCCGCCCCCGTGACTCCCGGGCTGCGGTGCCCAGGTTAGCAGAGCGCGGCTCTGGTGAAGGGAGTCCTGGTGTGCAAACCTCACCAGCCTCCCCTGAGCCTCTTTAGGGGAGAAAAAGCTCCTTCTAATAAATAATTCCCATCTAATTAAGGGTTAGGGCTCCAAAGGAAGGCTGGAGGTGCTGGCTGCTGCCCGACCCAGGAGTTTGGCAGGTTCTAGCGCTGCTGGAAAGAGCAAGGTGCTAATGCAAGCGGTGTTGCAACGTCCAGCCAGGCAGGTGTCCACCATACTGCCTCGGGGCAAGAGAGGTGGCCAGAAAAGGCCTCGTTACGTTAAGAAATTAGTATCACCCTTCTTCACGTTTCTTCCTCTCTTTTCAGTGTAGGAGATGACAAATTCTCTGCCATGTCCTGAAGACTCGTGTTGCACCGTTAGAAGGAAAATGCGTCCAAGTAAGCATGAAATCTTATGGCCTTGCCTTTGAAAAAGACAACTTTTCAAGCAACAGTTTGACCTAGAAAGGTTTTCTAGGTCATTTTGACTGGGCATGTGTATGTCTGACCTACTAAATCTACCAGAATAAAATTACAGAGTTCGTTTCAACCTGTCGGTGTCAGATCATTCATAAATTCAGATGCACTATTTACAAAACCGCTATTCATATATTCACAAACAAGGTCTCGCTAGGCTTCTTCTGGTGGGGGAGTTTCTGCCCTGTTCCACATTAACTCGTGCTGACAAAGGGAAAATGTAAAAGCTCCCTTGACAAGCTGAGCTCCCACCTTCCTCACACAGCCCTTACCCTCAAATCACGCAGGATTTATGGCTGCGCTACCCCTTCCACCGCTGCCGAAATTCCCCAAAGTGGTCTGCTGCCGGCGTTGCCGTGGGGTGGGCACGTTCTCGTTTGCGTGGGTGCAGCCCACTAATCAGCACAAAGCAAAGGGAAAGGTTAGCCGCCATCGAGATCCTCGTGCTCCAGCGCCCTCCATCCCTCCCGCGAAGCCGCGGGCACAGCGGTGACACTGGAGCTGCCACCAGAACGGCCCTGAAGTCCAACACGGACTTTGCAAGAGGAGGAAAAGCTCGTGCTGAGCCCGCTGGGGCGCACGGAGGAGATGCACCTCGGCGGTGGTAGCTGCAATCACCTGCCTGCGCTGGCTGGCAGTCACAATTCACGACACCAAAGGGCTTTCTTAAACCCACTTTAATAACACTTATTAATTCTCATACAAATCCAGGCAATGCCTGTTAGAGGAACGATCCTGAGAGGTATTATGGAGCATCGCTCTCCGTGTGGGTCTGGCTGTCGGAGCCGCTGCCCGCGTGGGCTTTATCCTCGGCCTCCCGCAGAGGAGCAAACATCACCTGAAGGACCAAAGGGGCTCCAGGGCCGTGTCCTTGCACGTAGCCCTCCTTGACATGATGCACTTCCCACCGGCACACTTGAGGGGTGCTGTGCGCTGACCCACAGGTGGTTTCCCTCCAGATAAGCACGCTATCAGCCCCGGAATGGGTCCTGGCCCCGAGCACACTTGCAGCCAACACCTTCAAACAGAGGCTGCAAGGCCAGGTACCATGGAAAGCCTGAGGAGCTGGGTCCACCAGCTGGGTTGAGCAGCAGCTACTGTCCCATAACCGGTGCGTTCATGGCACTGCCCCACCCCAGCCAGGCACCAGAAAGACTTCACCAGGCACGGCACAAGGGACAAACCCTTCTGCAAAGAGCTCATGCTCTCATTTTTGAGACTCATTCTCAACTGCTGGTCAAAACCAGGACAGCCAAGGAGACTAGGTCTGCTAGCACAGGGCACAAACAGCAGCGTGTCCCTCTCCCTTGGCCACAATTTCTTCCTGAGCCACAGGATCAGGAGCGTATCTCCAACGGCACACCCAGCTCAGGAGGGCTGGACCCACAGACCAAAGAGCTCACACAGCAGCAGTTATCTGCACAGTGCTGCCATGAAGCATGGCCTTGGGCAAGAATCACAGAATCATTTGGTTGGAAAAGACCTTTAAGATCATCGAGTCCAACCGTCCCTGTCCACTACTAAACCATGTCCCTAAGCACCTCGTCTGCCTGTCTTTTACATACCTTCAGGGATGGGGACTCAACCACTGCCCTGGGCAGCCTGTTCCAATACTTGACAACCCCCTCTGTGAAGTCGCCCACAAGGTCAAGGCATGGGTAGGAGAAGCCACTGTTCCTTCCTCACCATAGCAGCATGGGAGGAGAAGGACCTCCTTACACACACCACCCCACAAGCCTGTGAATGTAGAGGTAGGACCACGCCGACGGGGACAACCAGCAAAGCTGCACCTAGCCCTGCTGCTTCCCAAACCATTGCGATGCCCACCAAGGGCACATGAGGGATGGGTACCACCTCACAGGCTTCCCCAGCCCGGCCAGGCTGCTCGAAGCCTTGCGAGGGGTTTCACGGTCCTTCTGCAGCAGGGAAGGATGCGCTGTTAGAACAGATGGAGACATCGATCCATACCCAGGGTTTTACTGAGATGATACTCGAGTTCAGCTTTGACATCTCGTGAGATCTTTTCGAACAACGTGTTTCCAGAGACAGAGACCCTCTGCTCAGGTCCTCACAGTGCCTAAGTCAGACACCTAAAAAATCACATTTACTAGCTAACAAGATTATTCTCTCATTTAGTGGGGGAAAGTGATTTCCACCAAACACTCTGCATCCCAGTTCTGGAAGTCACGCCAAAATTTCAGGCTCTCCAGTGGATATGTTTCATTTATATTTCTGCCGCGCCTCTATAAAAGATATGATTTTTTTCCCACTTTTTATTTTTCATAACTGTTAAGAGAAAGAACCCTCCTTGTTCTGAACCCACAGGGAGCAGCAGGAATTATACCGGTGCCACGTGCTACGGGGCACAACAGCTGCAGACTCTGCTTCGGTTAAACTCCATCACATCCGTGACGGTTTTCTTTCTTTGAGTTTGTATTATAAAGAATTAAGCATCCTGGAGAGATGAAAACGCTTAATTTTTTACTGCCTGGCCATAATCTCTCGTTTCCCTCGTTTGCCCTGCAACCTGTCCCTCTGCAACCCTCTAACGCTACACGTGCAGCATCTTCTCCACCTGCTAATTATAGGCTCCGTCGTGCCAGATAACCCGGCCCCAGCGAGGCCGCAGGGCAGTTACGTATCACCAGACCGCCTTTCGCTGTTGATTAACACAAACAGAAGAATTCATCACCTTCTCGAGGCGCTAAGTGGGACCGGACACTTGTGCGCTCATTGGAAAGGAAAACGAGTTTGGTTCCTTTAAACAAAACATAATGAATCTCCCAAAGAGCAGAAAGCTCAGAGTTTGTATTTCTTGAAAAATACTGTATAAGTGTAAAAATATATTTATAAATCTTTGCAAGTCATAGCGGAAACAACGTGCAACATGGTCGGACCTGAAGGACACTGCGAGCGCTGACGCAGACAACCCCCAAGCAAACACTTTATGTGCAAATCGCGTTTACCTTTGCTGCCGGGGCTCTGGTTTCAGTCTGTGTGGAGATATTTACTGCAGGCAGCACAGAAACCATCATTTTGCTACATCCCTTCCATCCATCCATCCATCTCTTGGGTCTCGGAGCAGCCTGGGACATGCTGCCCACCAAGCCCTGCCTGTACCTGACAGCCCCCCGACCCAGCACGACACCTGAGCGTATTTAATTATTTTCCTCTGAATTCAGAAATTAGGCTCACTGCCTTCCTCCCAGTGCGTTTCTGCTCTCCCACCACTGCTAAGCCACGGTCAGATCAGCCCAAGAAGAGGACGGCATCGGTCACGCTGCTCTGCCCTCCTCCGAGGCTTCCCAGCCAGGGTCTCCAATGATGCTGGGGAAGAAGGACCGGGGTAGCCCCCGCACAGCACCAGGGCACAGGATCTCTGAATCCAGACCACCCACCCCAAACATCCCATCAGGACAAGATGTGCAGAAGCATTTTATCAACAGCTTAAACTCCAGCTTATGCCACAGCGAGATCGTTTTTAGCTTTTCCTCTCCGAGCACAGCCCTCGAGCTACTTGGTCAAGGCAACAGGGAAACACCAATGCCAACATCTCCAGCCCGAGGCACATACCAGAGCCGAGCCCTGCTGTGAAATACTGGAAACTTCAGCCTGGAGAAAAGAGCATGCGCTGTAACACATCCACCATGAGCAGGAAAGCGGGAGGACTGAGAGCCAAGCGATGGAGAAGCAGAACCCGGGCATGCAGGAGGCATGCCAGGAGGAGGAAGCTTTCACAGAAGACCTCGCTGGGACTGCAGGAGACACGGGGAACGCAAAAAGACTGAATGAGTTTGTTTGAAGCAACCTTCTTCCCTCCCCCCTGCCTCCCAAAGCACGGAGGAGATACCTGTATTTAGTAGGCATGATGGTGTTGGGTTGACAGTTGGCCTAGATGATCTTAGAGGTCTTTTCCAACCTTAATGATTCTATGATTAACTTCTTTTTAAGTACTAAAGAGATGGTCAGGGATGAGATAGCAGAAGAGGGGATGGATTGGGTAATTCCCAAGGATACGCGTCCCCACTCGCTGCTGGGGCCACAGCAGCCGATTTGTTCTTCACGGGATACCCAGCCCCAACAGCCCAGGAGGGCTGGAGCCAGTGAGAAATAAAGAAAAAAATTTCTAGCGGGCATTATCTCTGAATCAGGCCCAGCAACAAGCACTGAGCGAGGTTCCTGTCTGCACAACTCATGGATGATCTCAAACAACAGCTAAAGAACAGGGTGAAACACAGCGGGCAGCAGAGCTGTTGAGGAGGTTGGTCTATCTTCCCCCAGAGAAGGTGAGCAGGGATTTGTTCGGTCAGATGCACGAGGGTTAAGACATTGGCTCCTTCACCTGCCAGACAAAGGTAAAGCAGCATCCAGTTGCTGGAAGTTGAAACCCATGAACGTTACTGCCCAACAGTCCCAAAAGGAACCTCTAAAATGTCACAGGCACGAAATCACCAAAATCAGCTGCTCTGCAGAAGAGCTCTGGGTTGGCAAACGCTACATCTGTCCCTAAGAGAGACTTGGAAAGCAAACCTGCAAATCGGGACAACTTAAGGCTTATCGTAGGGCGAGGAAGACTGGTGACACCAAAACAGACCCAGAGGACGTGTAAGAGATCATGACAGTCCCATGCTGCAGCAAACCAGCACGGCACTCCCAAGAGGGGGAACGGCACTTCTGCAGCTCGCCCTGGCGACCGACGGTTACGGGAGAACCGGCTGCTCAGGCGTGTTGACACTTTCCAAGGTTTCTTCTCAGAACTCTCTACAAAGAAAGATGTAAAGCTTTGAACCTACCTCGACTCGAGGTTCAAGCCATTTCAAGAAAGGTGCATTTTCTTTGCACCAACTTCCACTGGCGTGGATGCTCTCGACTGAAATTTCATTTAAATACAGCTGTTCCGTGAGGAACTGACTTCAGCTTAAATTAATACACGACTGATCTCAACTGTGTGAAGAGTTCCATACTGAGCCGTGCTTTGCTTTAACCAAGCTGGGGTTTAGAGGTGGGTGATGTTGTATGCAGACCCGACGCTGCTGAGGGCCATGACAAGACTAAGCACGCGACTCGTTTTTTCAAGACGGAAATAATTAACAATGCACCAACAGAAGTATTTAACCAGGTCTCCTGTTGCTTAATATCTTTATTAATGACCTGGAAACTAGGCTGCACAGCGAAACAAAGTTTGCAGATGAAAAGAACATTATTTAGGTTAATTACAAACGAGGAAGTCTTGGGAATTTCAGAGCCACCTAACCAAGCAGAAGGCAACATCAGAGCAGGAGAAACCCTACGCTGACAAACGCAGAACAGTCGAAGGAGCAGTTTGAAATCCTTCTAGACTTTAGCGGGGCTTAAATTAACTGAACATTAAGCGATAAGGCCAACTATCACGTCAACTGCCCTATGCAAACCTCTGCTGAATGCGCAGCAATATCAAAATGATAGAGTGCAAAAATAACAGGTCAGAAAATAATAGAGAAAATACTGCGATGTTGTTACCCAACTGTCAGCACACGCTTGCTTCAGGTGCTGAATTCTGCTCCGCTCACCTCCTCCTCGGAGGAGAGAGAGGGGAAAACAGGGCTAGAAAGATGGGAAACCCTGGGGCAAGACGGGACATTTGAAACATGGAGATATTTCATGGAAGAAAAATGGAAAAGATCCTGTTTTACAAAAAAGGAGGTGGAGGAGACCTGATGACGACACACAAAATCATTAATTTTGGCAAATTGCTGGATGCAGGGATGCGAGTCCCCAGCGCAGGGGCTGTCCTCCTGCTCCCCCGGGATAGCGCTGGCTGGGACCCCCAGTGCGCAGGTAAAAAAACGCTCTCATCTCACCCAAAACAGGCTCATTTGGAGGCTATCGGTTTCCCCACGTGTAAAACACGGATAATCGCGCTCACCTCTGGCACAGCAGCGAGACATTTCGCGACGCTCCTGCGAGGAGCGAAGCACGCGTGCCCGCTGGAAGGAGAAACCCTCTGCAAACAAAAGGTGCCCTGCCATTTCAGTTCCACATCTCCAAATAACCAGTTTTGTAACGCAGATGCAGCTCCCGCTCGGGACTGGGTCAGAGGCGCGATTCATAGTGAAACAAATCAAGGTTTTGATCACTGAAAGCAGAATTTCACAGCATGCTAGGCTAAAAAAATGCTTATATATCTCAAAGCAGGAGATAATACTTATAGGAAAACAAAAGGGGACAAATTCACCTCTGGCTTTAGATTTATACCTATGAGAAGTTTCGCTCCCCCACCTAAGCAACCAAAAAAACCCCACCGTGTTTTCAAGACGGTTCATCTCAGGACACTAAAATCACATTCTGAGCTAGAAGCATGAGAAACTCATCAGCACCGTAAACCCGTCCCTGCTTCGGGTTGTTTTGGGGGCTTTGTTTCCACAGCTGTTTCCTGAGCTTCAAGGAGACCAAGCTCTTCCTTTCCACCAAGCCATGGTGCACCTCAGCTGCCTCAACCAGGGGGGCAAAGCCTGGCTGGGAGGGAGGGGAGCAAACCCAGGCACCCAGCAAGGAGACATGAAATCCCACCATGAGGTCCAGCCTCCTGGTGCTCAGCACCGGCTGTTTCCCCCCATCCCAGGTGCGGTGACAGACAACGGAGCAGCACTCGGTCCTCGGGGACCAGGGAGCTGCCGCGCATCGGTATGGTTTTCATAGACAGGACAAGGCAATTGTGGTTGCACCACCAACGCACAAAAGATGACCAGAAAAGCTGGGTGTCTCAGCATCATCCATCGCCGATGAAGTAACCAGCAGCAGAAACCTTTTCCTCCAAAAGGGATGGCGCAGGTCACAACGCTGCCAAAGCTGTTTGCCAAAACACCAGTTCCACTGCTGCCCCAGCCGGTGGGACAGGACAGACCTCCGCACGCCGCTAACACCACGGTCAAGGGACCAAGGGAGAGGGTCCTTAACTGCTGCTCCCTCCCTGGATGCATTCAGCATCAGCACCGATGGCTGCAGGATGCACAGCCAGGCTCATGCAACCCCCCGGGGTGAGGAGCAAGGGCTGAGCCATAGCAAAGAGAGAGCACGCAAGGCAAAAACCCAGGTTTTGGCCGTTTTGGCCAGGTCTCCTTCCCCTTCTCCCCATTTCCCCAAACGGGACAGCTCTTCCAGGATCACCCCAACGCCTTGCACCAAACCCAGCCATCGCAGCGGGGCTTCACGCGCGTTGACAACAGCAACACCAAGGGGCAGGGGGAAATGAGCTGAAGGACACAGCTCCGCAGAGCCGAGGCTGCTCGCTGGCTGCTGGGCATTAATGGTTGCACGCTGTGCAGGCAAACCCTTCCTTGGCACACGCTGCTGCAGGCGTAGCAGGTCCTGCCAGCTTGGGGTCCAACTTTCCATTAAGCAGCGACTTAGAGTATTTTTACCAGACTCTTCTGTTTGAAGATGAAATTTGCAATAGCAACAAAAACAACGGCGCTCACAAAAAAAAAAAAAAAAACACCAACCAAAGCACCAACACCCCAGCGACGCAGCCCCAAGCTCAGAGACTGTTCAGCTCCAGGTGAAAGCAAAGCCCGTGTTTCCAAAAAAAAAAACCCCAAACCAAAAAACCCACCCCTCCTGTCATTCAAATGGTATTTGAAAGTGAATGAGGATGCCAACCAATCAACTCCACGGCAGGATTCAAAGAACAATATATCCAAACCTCAGTGCTGTGGCCAAGAATATATTTGCGATGCAGGAACGCTCCAGCAGCAGCAAGAGAAGCCGTTTGCAAGAGTAAATGAGGTTATTTTGGCAGCAGAGCGGATGTAGCAAACAAGCCACTTTAACTGAATATGGTAAACAGAGATGGAGCGATTATAGCAAGAATGAACGTAATAGGGTTCTGAGTTGCTTTGAATTGCCTCGACTGACCACAATATCTGATAAAACCAATGGAAAAAGTTCTGGTTTCCTCTTGCATATAATTGATTATCTTACTGAGATCTACTGTTTTATACACACACACTCACAGCCCTCTGAAATTCAGTTACTTGGTGATGCTGCCAGAAATAACCCGGAGCAGGAACAGTTAGATGGTATTTATTCTTGTCTGGGGTCACGGACTCCAGAAGTGAGAAAGGATGCAAAGCCCTCTCCCAAAACAGGCACCTGGGAGGTTCGCTTTGAGTAACTGCTCCGATCCACACACAACCAACACGGCTCCTTACTTGCTTTTAAGACAGGGAGGGAATAATCCCTGGTGGGGGGGAGCACGCTGCATGCCATTAACCAGACCTACCTCGGGGCTCTCTTCCTTGACAAAGGAACACTGGCTTTGATTGATAAAAAAAAAGATGCTAACGTGTCCTTGGAATTTCCCCAGTGCCAAGAGCTGGCAAATGAAGATGCTGGTGCACAGAAGGAAACGGCCTGGGTGCCTGGGGAGCACCGTGGGGTACAGCCGGGTGACCGGGGAGCGGCGGTTTGGGATGGAGAGGATGGAGAGAGGGGGTAGGAGTGATGGGTCCATGATCTTCCCCGCCTGCTGTTTGATTCCTCCTGCACAGCTGAGGCACGGGCCAGAAGAGTTTTGCACAGGCCAGCTTGGATCTTTGCAGCATCCCGTGGCCGCTACCACCTCCACCGCTTCTGCCCCAGCCGCAAAAGGCGTCTCTTTGCCTCGGCTGTTGCCCGAAGTTATTAAAGAACAAAAAGAAAACAAAAACAAGCAAAAGAAACCCCAAGGCAAGCTCTGCTCGCTGCAGCGAAGGCGAATGCTGCAACCAAAATGTGCCAAAAAGCCCGGCGGGTGGGGGACGGCCCGCAGCTCGGCAGGGTGTCGGGAAGCACGGCGAGCTCGCCTGCCGGCAGCGGGAAGGAGCCAAATATCCACACAAACAAGTTTCCCGTCTGAAATTAATTTACTTACTGAAATAGCGCTGAGCAAAACCTGTGATTAATATTTTCCTCCCCAGGCTCCTAACATGACAAAACAATAATTAATGAAATCTGAAACCGAATCTGAGTTACAGTAAGTGTAAAAATATTATTGTTTCTTTCGCCTCCCCTTCTCTCTGTTCCTCCCAGCCGCGGCAGACCCCGAGCCCCACGCAGGCAGCGCAGGGTGCGCTCGCTGCCCGCCCTGCTTCCCAGGGCGATGCTCTGCACCCGTAGGAACACGGGGCTGGTTTTTTGGCACCTGCCCCCGGTTACCTGGCACCCTGCTCGACAGAGGAAAACCAGCCGGGAGTTCAGGAGGAGGGTGATGGTGCGGGGGAAGCAGCGCTGCAGGCAGAGCTGGGAGCAAGCCCATGCTTTTGGGTCCTGTGCCCATCCCGCAGCATAGGGATTAAACGTGATAAAACAGCTGAAAGGCAGCTGGAAGATTCAATCCTAAATACCATGTGCTGGGTTATTTTGTCCAATGGTTTCAGTATCCACCTTGCTTTTATCCGTTCCCCTCTACGGCGCATCGCTCCCTGGCCGTGCTCAGGTCTCGTGCTGCCTTCATCCCAAAAGCGCTCACGGGCAAATAGCAGGCTGGGGTTTCTAAGGGACCACTCACAGCTGGAATAAAGCAGCAGAAGAGGGTTTTAAATAACAGCTTCAGCAGCACAAAAGCTCCTCTCTGGACAGCTGAGAGCAGACATGCTGGCAGAGGGTCCAGCCCTCTCCAGCCCGGCGGGGGGTGGTGGCACGGCGCCCACGGCCACTCCTGCCACAGTGGGCGGCAAGGTTGGGATGCCTGCTCCAAAACCCACGTCCCTCTCAACTGGTAGCTTGTCATCAAGCATTGCATCTCACTTTTCTTGTGCTTTCTCTGCGGCAACGGAGGGACCTGCGCGGAGAGCAGCGCAGAGGGCTCCGGGCACAGCCCCTGTGCGCAGGGCTGCCCGCGGGGTATTTCGGCAGCACCGTCCCTGCAGGTGTACGCCTGGGGCAGCAACCCCCAGGTGTGCTCAGAAGGGATGTCACGAAATGCACAGGTAGCTGGTGGATGGGGGGGGAAAAAAGGGGGAGGGGGGGGAAGGATAGCTTCTACCTAAAAATATAAGGTTGCCTTGAAGTCTGTTTACTGAGCAAATGTTTAAGTAAATCATTGCTTAAGTTTTCCAGTGGACTTTCTTGAACTTTCATTTTTCTCTGCATCTCTAAAGCACAAATGTATCGTGTTTCTACAGTTAGAAAACACCGTAAGCGAGGCTGACCAGAGCTAAAATATGGAAGTTATACGTGCATACATACACACACACACACTTATTAGTATATACTTACAGATTTATGTCCATATATATACACAACCACACATCCCCATATGTAACCATATACGTGTACACACAGGAACACCAAGCCCCCCATTTCTCTCTGCTCCCCTCCTGCACAAGCCCAGCTCGCACGGGGCTGGGGAATGGGGAGCGCGGGGCCGGGGTCTGCCCAGGCACCCTCCTGCCCCCCACCACAGCCCCACTGCCACCAGCTCTTCACAGCCACAGGTACCAACTGCCGGGAGCCACACCACCCGCTCGCAGGCAGCGGAGCAGACCCCTCCACCCCATGGCAGTCAGCTGCAAAAAACAAGGGAAAAGGTGACTATTAGGGAAAAAACACCCAAATTTGTAAGTTTTGCAGCTCCTCTCTTTTTTTCCCTTATAGTTAAGGTGGTCTGGGGACAAACACACACAACCCGTATTTGACTCATGCTTTTATCATCTGCTGATGCATGTTCTCCTCCGCGAGGGTTGTGCGAGGCAGGGGGACATGTCACTGTGACGGCTTGTACTTTCACTAATGACTCCAAGATCAATGGCACAGAAGATGAAGAAGAAAGTGACTTAATTTTCAGATCAACAGATTACACGAGTACACAAAGTACTCCCTGTCAGATAAACGTGTTACCTTCATTCCTTCCATCCTTCAGCTGAGGTAGCAGCAAAATGCTATCACGTTGCCCATTTTTCATTCCTTCACCCTCTCTGAGACCCTGGCTATGTGAAGGGCCCCACTGGACTTTTATTTTTATGCAGAAAAGATACAAAGATGGTGGAATATTTCCCTTGCTAGTAGGGCACTTTGGTTGCCCTGATAATTGGCCAGGTTTGCAAAACACTCAGGAGGGGAGCACAAAGAAAGAGGAAGACTAAAAACTTTAAAAAAAACTCCTCATAGTAACTAAATCTTGACATACAGGTCTTGGGGAGCATGAGGACCAAACCTATTAATGAGATGCACATATGAAAAAAGTGGAACTAGCAGGGCGAGACTGCACCGGAGAGCCCAGGAGAAGAGCGGGGCGGTGAGCTGGACGCAGGGAGGCAGGGCTTCACTCCCTGCCCTTCGTGGGACCTTTCGGTGCTGCTCTAACTCACCTGCGGCCGCAGGACGGTGAGCAGCGAGTTGCGGAACACGGCTTCCCACCACCCTGAGCCTCTGCTCATCGTGCGAGGGCTTTTTGGAGGCCTCATCCAGGAACTGATTCAGCTGAAAACATCAGCTTCAGCACCCAACCCTTCCAGTCAGCACTGATTTCTACTCAGCGTCCGGTTAGGAGATTTTTCGAGCTTGGTAATTAAAGCCCACTTAAAAGAGTTTCCTCCATCCTCAAGAGCCTCATGATTTACTGTATCTCTTACTTGAACTCATATACGTCTTGTATTTCCAGACATTATGTAATGAGGTTTTTGTGGTCCATAGAGCTTTCTTACTGATCGTCTTGTTGATGCGGCCAACAGCAACAACTACACGTGCGAGTTCTCAGTAGAAAAGTTTTCAATATTTTACGCTAGATGCTCCAAAAAACTGTCAGGTCACACACACACAAAAAACCCCACCCAAGTCTATCTTAACATTTAACGGCAAGCCAAGGTTAAAACGATCCAGACACAACAGGTTTACGTTCTGGTGGACCCAAGCTGTATGAACCGTGTTGGCATCGTTCCTCACACCCCTCGAACTGCGCTTTTACAGCGCTAATCACTAAACCTGACGGAGAAGTTGTGGCAGATCGCACCGAACCCAGGAAGGTGATGGGTTATCCAAAGGGTCCTGGCACCGTTTAAGGTCACAAGGAGCTAGGATGAAGCGTTTCACAGCTAGCCCTCTCCAGCAGCACGGCTCCCACGCCTGGCAGGACCACCAGTGTGGGCTCACAAGGAAGAGCAGAAACTCATCTACTCCGCTTTTAGCAACAGCTGCTTTTTCTCACAGAGCATCTAAGACTCCACAAAAGTACATAAAACCCCAAACCTTCCTTGAGTCTACCAGGTCACAGAGGAGAACACAGACACAAAAATATGGGGTGACAATTGCCAGTATCTATTGACACCAAAGGGCGGCATTCAGTTTGGCCAATCTTTCCATGTACGACAAACAACTCGGCTCCTACAGATTTCTACATGGCCCCCTGGAAACCAGCATCTGACATACGGAGATAACTGGGCTGATTTGGTCACGCTTAAATTGCACTGACCTTTCTGCATCAAAACCGATGACACTGGTATCCAACAGGGAACGGGCCAGTTTTATTGACAGTACAACGTACAGCTCGGGCGAGGTTGCTCACCTTTTCGCTAGCTGTAAGAAGGATCGCGTTTTCAAAAGGACTAAAAGCTTAAGCACAACCAAAGTTCCTAATATCTAGGAAAGGGCCTGGAATTAAAGGGGTTTCCCAAAGTCTGGTCTCAGCATACCCACTTAAACCTCCAGGCACAAAGAAGAGGAGTTAAGTCAACTGTGCATCCATGACCATTTGCGGATCTGATTAACTATCGCTGAGCCCTGTTAGGGCCTCAACACTATGGCAAATCAAATCATAGAATCATAGAAGCATTTGGCTGGAAAAGACCCTTAAGATCATCCAGTCCAACCGTACCTGCCCACTACCAAACCATGTCCCTAAGCACCTCGTCTGCCCGGCTTTTAAATACATCCAGGGATGGGGACTCCACCCCTTCCCTGGGCAGCCTGTTCCAGTGCTTGACAACCCTCTCCGTGAAGAAGTTTTTCCTAATATCCAATCTAACCCTCCCCTGGCGCAACTTGAGGCCATTGCCTCTCGTCCTATCGCTTGTTACCTGGGAGAAGAGACCAACCCCCACCTCACCACAACCTCCTCTCAGGCAGTTGTAGAGGGCGATGAGGTCTCCCCTCAGCCTCCTCTTCTCCAGGCTGAACAACCCCAGCTCCCTCAGCCGCTCCTCACAGCACTTGTGCTCCAGACCCTTCCCCAGCTCCGTTGCCCTTCTCTGGACACGCTCCAGCACCTCAGGCAAAGGCTGCGAACTGCCAACATGAGAAGGGAGGCCAGTGTGGCACTTGTGGCCAACATCAGACATGAAGCCCTGTAACACAAAGAGATGGGCTCTCACCCACCGACATACTCGAGGAACCACCATGCTCATCGTGCCTCACCTTGCACTGGCTGCTCTCCTGTGCTCCAGACCTCCCTCTCAACTGGGGAAAAGCAGCTCTTACTATAACTTGCCTTTATTTATGTATTTATGGAAACAAAGTCCTTCACACATCACTCTGCCGGAGGAATAACCAAGCAAATAGCTATTTGGTGAAAACGGGAACGTGGCGTCTCTGCCATCCCAGCCGTGATGGCTCTAACCAGTATGGCTGGTGTCAGGTGATAAATCAGATGCCCTTTAACGCCACAGCCAAGCTATGCATACCCTCCAATACTGAAAGCACAAGCTATAACCAATATTTTCACTGACAGGTGATAAATCACATGCCCTTTAACTTGTGCGTACCAGTTGCAAATTTCGTTAATTAGAAATTCATGCTCACTTCTCTTCATGTATTATTTCCTGCTTGATTTACATGAGCTGTTGTTATTTGAATGCTTGCTGGGATTAAGGCTCTTGGATGCCGAGCGAGCACAAAGCACAGAACTTCGCCGCAGAGCACCACGACCTCTAGTGCTTTGCAGCCTGGAGAAATTGTCGGCAGCGTAGAGAGTAGTGAAAAGCGACCAAACCGTTTTACGGATGTATGACGGGAAAGTGGTCCCCTGCCTGCCAGCCCAGCAGGTACGGCTCGCACATGTAAACCCGAGTGCTACCACTGGGAGCCTTCCCTGAAAGTATAAAAAAAGAACAGAAAACTCTTCCTCGAGCCTGTCGAAACATAGCTTTTGCATTTTCACGCGTTGCATTGCAAATAGCTTTAAAAAGCTCCTTTCTAATTGCTTCTGTAGGTCTTTTGCTAACCCCCGGGCACCCTCGGCCTCTCGGAGCTCCGCTGCCGCGATGCCCCGCGAGCCCAAACCACGCTCCTGCGGGGCTGGTGAAGCAGAGCTCCCTGGTACCCTCCTGCATCCCCAGCACCCGCCGCGCCAGGTGCCGGCGAGGGAAACGGCCACCCACTCCGGTCACCCTACTTTACAAAGCCCACACCAGAATTTGTTATTCTCCTCATTTTGGCAAATTACACCAACCCTCATTTCCAACTATTTTGTCCATGTTTTTCTACGGACATTTCTGTGCTACCAATAGTATTTTCAGCTCTGCTGCAAAGGGCATTTTGTTCAAATATTCCATGACTGCAGAAGATTCATAACAGATTCAGAAACCCAGTGATAATCATAATAATTTTTTAGCACTTGTCTGCCAGGCAGAATTATCAGCAAAAGCAGGGCCCTGTTATCTGCAGCAGTGGTATATGATACATTCATTTTTTCTTTTCCCCTCTATAAACTTCAATTATTAATGACGGAAATTTTTCCCTGCCTATTCTTCCCTTGGTGGGAAAAACAGCCATTACTGACATTTGCCGATTTAAATCTAATCCTCCTCATCTGCATGTAGACGAGGCTCTGTTTGACTCTACCCATTGATCCAGCCAGGAAAGGGGACTCTATAACTTAATCTGATGTCAAACCGTGATGTGTCCGGTAGGAAATCGGTGCTGTAGATCTCCGTGCTATAAATATGTCACCAGAATTAACTGAAAGCACTAATAGGTCACTCAATGAGCTCCGCGGTGCACACAGGGCACCATGAGGCTGCTGTCTAGCTACTTGTGATTGATGACACCAAAAATTAGCCAGAACAGAGGGTTGTCAGCCAGCCTGGAGACAAGGGACTCGCTGACATGCTTTGTTCTCTGCGTGTGCTGGGTCCCAGCCCAGCCCTGGCGCTTCTGAAACGTTTAACACACTTTACATTTAAAAAAGAAAAAAATTTCCTACTACAATTTAAAACAACAGAAAAGAAGTGGGATCTCTTCCAGCTCTCCCTTCCTGCAGGTTTGGCCTCCTGCACCCACCGCCTTAGGTGAGCAACTAGAGCCAAGAGAGAAATCCTGGAATTGCAGGCAAAAATCCCTGTGGAGGATGGCAGGCACGCTCTGCCTGCACAGGGACGGCACCAGGTCCTGAAAACACAGCCCACGCTGCTCCGGGGATCAAAGCGATCACACCTTGCTCACTCTGGGCTGGTTTCTGCACACCATGCTCCAGCCAAACCCCCCCAACCCAGGCGAGAGCCTTTGCTCTTTACCTGTGTTCCTTCACTCGCCGTTTACCCCCTCTTCTGCCCACCATCTCTCTCAACACATGTACGCACGCTGTGGGCTTTTGGGTGAGAGGTTACAACTCCCCACGCTCAGGTATTTCTAATGCAATTTCTCATCCCGGTTTGTTGAGCCTCATGACCGTTGCTGTTGGGTCGCTCATCATGGCCGATGGCCAAGCTAGGCTGCCCCAGAGCTCTCCAAGGGACACCATGGTGTGTCACCATGCCAGAGGCTCTGGGGCTACCAGGGATGGCCACCACAGCCTGCAGGGCCCTGGTTCTCAGCAGATCCAGAGATGCGCTACAAGATGTGTGGCAGCTCTGGAGGGGGAGCTCCTGTTTCGTTTTCTCCATCATTAGTCCTGGTGGCCAGGGGCTCATATCCAGCATGAGCCAAGATTCACCACGGAGCTGCTGCCACCCCCGTTCATTAGGGGTGACAGGGCTGCACTGTTTACTTCACCTCCTGCTGTCAAAAGGCCACCAGACTAACCCTGAACGTAAACCTGTCCTCAAATCCCCAGGAAATCCCCATGAACACTCACGGTTTCCTGGAGCACACCAGAGCTGCTTCAATTTATTTCCACCGTGGTCCTTTTCAAACAGATGGCGTTGCTTTTGGTGCCTGGCCCTAGCCCACCTCCTGGTCCTGCTTCGCCTCACTGCGGCCTTGTCCAGGCCACGCTAACTGCTGGGAGGTGACCACCATGGCTTGAAACCTTCTCACTTCCCAGGCTGAGGCATACCCCCACCTCTGCAGGAATCGCAAACATTTTGAGGACAAAAGCTGCTGCTCTTCCAAGTGCCGGCGAGAGCAGGACCACCTCAGCTCTCGCTCAGAAGATGGCTCCAGCGAGCAGAGGCAAAGGGCGTTTGACTAGGCACAGCACTTCCAGCGCAGCACCGTCTCCCTTTACACATGAATGGGCCTCACACATGAATAAAGCCCTGGAAAAGCATCCAGCACAGCCCTGAACAACCGCCAGCCCCTGCGCGCACGGACCAGCCTGCAGTCTTCTCCCTCTCCAGCTACAGCCAGCAATGCCTCTGGACTCATGACACAGCTTTGTTCTCTGGCTGAGAGGCAACAACGTTATTTTTCCTGTACCAAAGCAGTCGTGGCAGTGCCAAACTTTACCCTTTACAGCTTGCACCATGATATATCACCGGGGATGCAAGAGGCAAGCATCTCTTCCAAACACATACAAGCTCCCATGTGTCCCTGGAGGAGCTGGGTCTCTGACCCACCTCCAGTTATCTTCACAAAAGTCAAAGCCAAGCAGAAGACCCCATAGAGTCAACAGGGCTGCCAAGTCCAAAGGCAGCCCAGCTCTCCTGGACGAGCAGGGCTCCTTCTCAGGGTTATTTTTATGGCTATAAATTATTTGTGCCAGATGACTACAAAACGGAGATGTTGAAATCAGCCCCTCCACTCCACAAAGTGCGATCAAAGCTGTCTTCAGGCAGGGGCTTTTGAAGTCTTTTTTCAGCTCATGAGCTGGGCCTCCTTGTCAAAACCAACCAAAACCAAAACAGTTTCAAGAAACATCAGAGCACCAGAATTCATTCAGATTTAAAACTCAACCAGAAATAGCCGGATGGAGCAGTGAGCAAATTAGAACAGAATCCAGATTTGAATTTACTGGAATCTCGCCCATTTTAGAGGGCTGAAACAAAACAACTCTTTGATAATCTATCATCTTTAAAGCCAAGAACGTGGGCTATCCTCAGAGCTGCTGTTGCAGGAGCGGTTGTGGTGCCACGCCGCAGCTAATGCCGGTGAGCCAGGTGTTCGATAATCCCCGACCACAGAGAATATTATAATCGTTAGCACGGTAACGATAGCGAGCAATTTTAACAGGCAGCCTGTATTAACAGGCTCCCCTTAAACAGAGGAGCAGGCAGCATTTTCAGGCAGCAACTGGATTCATCCTCGTTATTTACCTGAGCAGATGTTCACCCTGATACTTCCCGAATCCTGGAGCGGGGTATCTGTCAGCGTTAATGGGATTTCCAGGAGCTAGTTTGCTTTAGGAACTCGTTTTCTCATTCAAATTGTAACCATCGCCGTTTTCTGTTTTGCGTTGCCTCTTTTGCTCGTGATTATCTTCCCGTGTTTTCACTTCTCTCTGGGTCACCGGGCGCAGATCCATTCTAATTACTGTCATTTTAGCTTTTGTGCAGCACTCCGTCACACCAGGATCCGGGCTGCATAAATAAATAATACATCTGCTCTCTGTAGTCTTTGCTAAGCAAGGCAGAGCCCTGCTCATCTCATCTCATCTCATCCCGTGCCGACCGTGTCCCCGCCGGCCGGCTGTGCCATGAGCTCACCTGAAACGCAGCCCCGGGGACGAGCCGGCCGCGCTTGCCGGCGTTTGGCTTCCCCTCACGGCAGTTTTTGCGTCGTTTCATTCCTCTCTGTTTAGACACGGATGCCCTACTTCCACGGAACCCCCTGGTGCGGATGCTGATCTGCTTGCCCGAGGGTATGAAGTTACACTGGTAGGGATCACAGGGCAGCAGCAGCTGCTCCAAAGGTTTGCTAAATTAACAGTATCATTGCAAACACCTCATGCCTTATGGAAAGGCTTAAATCAACACCAAAACGCTGCCCAGCTGGGGAGGCCACTGCCCTCTGAGTCCTATCCTGGTCCAGAGCCACGTGCCATACACAGAAGCATAAAAGTGAATTGTCTTTAAACCCTCAAATCCTCCCTGATTGGGAATTCACAGCCCTTTACCATCAGACCTTGCATTTTGCTCATGATCACTATCAGAAGAGGAAGGTGGTGGTTACAGGACATGACAGAACTGCAGGATAATGATCTGCAAGTGATGACTTCAGGATTTTTTGCGTGTATGGTGGCCAAAACAATGAGGGTGCTGCCGCCCCGGTCCCCCTCGCAGGGTGCATCCTTCCAGCTTCAAGAGGGAGCACGTAAGGAAATAACTGCGAGGCAACGACGTGCCTCTGCATCACGAGCTGAAGGGGCACGGAGCTCGTATCAGGGCTAATGTCAGCACAAGAAGGACATGGAGCTGTTGGAGCGGGTCCAGAGGAGGCCACAAAAATGCTCCGAGGGCTGGAGCCCCTCTGCTCCGAGGCCAGGCTGAGAGAGTTGGGGCTGTTCAGCCTGGAGAAGAGAAGGCCCCGGGGAGACCTTAGTGCGGCCTTGCAGTGCTTCAAGGGGGCCTAGAGGAAAGATGGGGACAGGCTTTTTAGCAAGGCCTGTGGTGACAGGACAAGGGGTGATGGGTTTAAACTAAAGGAGGGCAGATTTAGGCTGGATAGAAGGAAGAAATGTTTTACACTGAGGGTGGTGAAGCACTGGCACAGGTTGCCCAGAGAGGTGGTGGAGGCCCCATCCCTGGAAACATTCCAGGTCAGGTTGGACGGGGCTGTGAGCAACCTGATCTGGTTAAAGATGTCCCTGCTCCCTGCAGGGGGGTTGGGCTGGATGGCCTCTACAGGTCCCTTCCAACCCAAAGCATTCTGTGATTCTAATATGCACCAGGGGGCTATAGAGAATTAAGATGTGCCCCTGTCCCAGGAATAGGGGAAGGGCCGGCACAGGCAGCTTTTGTGCAGACCCAGCTCCCGAGGCCAGCAGGACAGCCATTCCCGAGCGAAGGCATCAGAGCCGTGTCAGCCAGACGCAGGTCTCAGCGACTGCCAGGAAGATGGGCCCTCTTAGGTAGGACGGTCAAATATTTGGTAAGCAAGACCAGAATGGGCATACGCGTGATGTGATGGTCTCATTATTACTAAATGACTTTAACACGTATTTTTGCTGTAATAAATTGTATTTCCATTAAGAGAAGCTTCATGGGGCCAGCACACGCGGTCACTGCTCCCAGGAGCGGTACGCAACTGCTGCTATGCACCGAGGCGGACCTGCCGTGGCTGTCGGTGCTGCCCCAACATCCCGGCTGGCAGGTGGGGCAGCCACGACCCAGCCCGGGGTACCCGGCAGCAACACACCTCTGACCACAGCAGGCATCCCCAGAGAGGCCAGCAAGGGCTACGGAAGTGGTAAACTGTGTCAGGAGCCTTAAAATAAAGTAAAAAAGTACATAAAATTGCCAACAAGACTTATTAACGACACAACTATTTTTTTCCTCTCTCCTTTCCAGGAAGCGACTTTGCTTTCGCCTCTCCTGATGGAGCTCAGGACAACTGTCAGGATGCAGAGCGATGCTTGAGGCTGCTCATTCAAGCTGGCTCCGAGCTGCTTCTTGCAAACACTTGAAGGAACAAGCATTTGTTTATTCAGCTGCGCACCAGCCACACGAAAAACCAATAAATAACCACACCGAACTGCTTGCAAACACCCAACAGGTTGGAATTCAGTCACAGAACCCTACCCTTGAAACAATACCTCCAGGCAAACACATTCAGTAAAATACAACGGCGTCGACACCCAATTTGTGAGCAGACAGAAGAACCACAGTCGCACAGGAGCCTCATTCACAATTCCAAACTTGGCCCGTTCTCCTGGCGCACAAACTGACTGCAATTCAGCGTGTCCGTCAGGTGGCATCTGCTGCTGGTCTGATGCACCAGGACTTTGTCTTGTAGCATGCAAGAGCGGTGGTTGAAAACCTTTAAGAAAAAGCTATTTTCAGAGAGGCCTCGTAATTCAAGAGAATCTTATCTACGGTCTTTGTCTTTATATCTTTATCAGAAGTGTTCTCCCTTTTATCTGATAATGCGTAGATACGTTTCTTTGTAACGAGACGCCAATGACAGCAGGAGCTGGCATCTCTCGGGGTGAGAGCAAACCCAGACGGCAGAGCGGGGCGTACCTGGCCTTCAACAGGAAGGCAGGACGGAGACCTCCCCGTGCCACGCTCGAGCCGCGGAGGTGGGCTCCCCGGCCCCGCTCCAGCGAGGCACGCTCATCAAAACGCAGAGGTGGGGCAGAAGCAGGGTACGAGCAGCGCTACCAACAAACCAACAAGCAGCTTCCCTCTCAGCCTACTTCAATGCCAACCATGAGTCATGACTAACATTGAGCACATCCTCACCAGAATAAGGCCAATGCAAAAACCACAACCAAGCGTTAGAAGTATTAAACCAAGAACCAATACTCCCTCGGTTGCTGGCAATCCCGGAGTCAAAGGTTTAGGCAGGACTTACGCACCTTCAATCCACGTTTCATTGCACTGGTAGTTTGGTTCTGCCACTTAAAGACTGCGCAAGGCTGCAGAGAACAAAGTCTTCTTGTAAGGACGATCCCAGCTATGATATCGCCTCCCTGAATCAGCAAAAGCTGCTAAACCCCTTTCTCCACAAGATCTATGCTTGCAACAAGGTAAAACTCTTCCATTGAGGAGTATCTCCTTGTTACCACCATTTAATAGCAGAATATTGAAGAGACCACGCACCTCCCACTTTCCAACTACAGCAGATCTTGAACTTCACCTTCCCCTCTGCTCTAGGATTTAGTCTCCATACCCACACGCCAACTTAGTCAAGCAGGCACATCGTTCTAGTTTCAAGTAATCCTGCACCGTAGCATTTGCTGCAGCTGGTCGGACCAATTAGTTCAACACCTTTCCTTTGAAAATAACCATCGTGTTGTGAAGCTTCAAAAAAAAAGCTCAAAACACCCCACAGCAGAAGCCAAGGTGTCTGGATAATGACACAAATTAAAAACACATACTGCCTGGAACTGCAAACGGCTGAAACAACACTGGAGGACTGGCTCTGCCAGTCTCTCTTGCTCGGTGTTACTGGTCCCCAGGCAGCACAGCACACAAGCAGCGGTGAACAGGAACAGCAAGTCCAAAGGCACATAGAAATGAGGAAAAAAAGTACGAAGCAGAAGTGTTCTTTGTAATGACCAAAAATAAACCCCAAACCCACGTGCCAGTTACCGGTTTGTCCCTCTGAGTTGAGCATAGGTACGTCCCTCTTCAGCATTAAGAGCGATTGAACCTCTGACCATATATTTACCATATTCACCATATATTTACCATATTTACCCCTGAAGAGATGTTTAACTCTCAGCAGAAGGCTGGCCAGTACCTTACGCCCGTACTGGAGGGACTCGACTCCTACAGGCACTTGGAAATCCCAGCCCAGCTGACCGGCCACAGCAACCCGCAACCCTCACCCTGCGGCTCACGTTAGAGCCATCGGTCAATACTAGTGCCGAACCCGTGGGGTGTGACACGCACTGCTGCAGAAAGGCTTTTAAAGTCATCTAATATCCTTGCCCGAGGTCACATTGAGACCTGGCACGTGCACATGGATTTGGAGCACGCTCGCTTACACCGAGCATGAACACGGCTGCGAACGGCCAGAGCTGGGAACAGCAGAGTTACAAACTGGCCAGAAGACATTTCTGTCTTCCTTCACGCAGGGAAAATAGAAAAAGAAAAAATAGAAAAGAAAACCCGACAGAAATGGTTCATCAGATAGTTACAGCTAGCTAGAAACAAAAACCACAGCCACCTAAAGCTTGTGCACAGTTAAGTTTCTGGGGCGCTCACCTCCTGTTTTCGTTTCAATTAAGTCAAAAGCAGGGTTTTTTTCAGTTTCTACGTTAAAAAATAAAATTACCAAAGGCCAACCTAGGGCCCTGAGCCCTGCACTGGGTGGGCAGCCTGCAGCCCATGGCTCACCTGAGCAGGCACAGCCACCCAGTGAGCTTTACTGGTCTCACTGGGGGCCATCCTGATGTGTGCGACCCAGTGATTCCCTTCCACAGCTCTCCTCAAAACCCATCGCATTTGTGGCAGCGAGGTTCCTCCTTCCCTGCCAGAGGAGAGCCTGCACACCCACACTTCTCTGGTCTGGTTTTCTCCCCTTCATTCCCGATTTTGCCATCGTCACATGGATATCACTCGATACCTCACAAAGCAGCTGGTCCAGAGGGTTTATTCTTTTTTGGGAAGGGGGAAGGAGCATCCAACATATTTCTTTGCAGGAAGAAAAAGAGAAATGTGATGGAGTGAGGTCCTGGCTCCCCAACCTGCCACCTACAACGTCAGGGGAGCAGCTCTCTTGCTTGCAGGTTACAGGTTCGTATTAAATACTCAGCATCTCTGTTGAATACAAAATCACCTCACAGGCACTGTGCTCCATCTTTAGTTACACCTGAGAATGCCTCAGCCTGCCGGGTCCCGGGGCAGAAAATCAGAACTGGTAGAAATAAAAGGCAGGAAAGGGCTGGGCTCGGTGCTACAAAGGAGCAATGGAATGAGTCTAAAATGAAAGTAAACGCAGCTTCTCGTCCTGGCCCCCCAAGTCTCCCTTCACCACCTTTCCTCCTCGATGCTGCCGGCTCCTCTTGCCCAGTTATCCCACCGCTGCTGCACGCTGGGCTGTCAGGGAGCCTGTCCTGCGGGGGTGCAGAGCAGCTGGCTCGCCAGGCCAGCACCCAAACGGGCGATGCTCTGACACCCCACGCATCTGTCAGCCCTTTTCTCCCAGGCAGGCTCTCCCCAAGGCGCGGGGCTCAGCCTGTGGCCGCTGCCTGCTATGGACAGGGACCGCATTGGGGTCTCATCCTGCACTGGAAGGATCCAGACAGCTCTGCTCATCAAGGAGTCCAGAGGTTTTTGTGATGCTGTTTCAGTTTTTCTTACAGTTTGAGGACATCAACAGAGACAACATGAGCAGGAACATGCTGCATTTTGGGGCATCTGAAGACCAGCAGCATTGGTGGGGCAGCCCAGGACAGGTATGGTTCCCTCTGCTGCAGGGACATCCAGCACAGCGGCACCGGCCGGCACACGCGGCCATATGCCCAACACCCACCCCGGGATACCTCAGCGCCCACTACATCTTCTGCCCTGCTCCTCTCTCCATGCCTGCCAGCATCCAGCTCCAACTCCCAGCAAAGGCAGTGATTTAACAGAGTTACCGCAAGCGGCGCCAAACCCCAGTTATATTCAAATTTTAGAAATTCTCCAGATTCTCTATCTTGACCTTGGTTGATTTTAAAAATCAAGATGTGGCCCTTGCCGTACCTCCCACCTGAAAAACAACGAGCGAGAGAGGGACAGACAGAGAACGAAGCCTTCCTTCCTCCTCCTCCTCCCCGTCAATATTTTATCACAGCAAACACCTGCCATGCAGACAGCCCTGGGAGAAACAGGAGGTTCGTGGAACTGCCTCAACAGCAACACAGACACCACAGGAAACAAAACAACCTGTACGGAGAGGAGAGCCGCGCTGCAGCACAGCCCACAGAGCAAATGTTTGCGCGCTCCGGAGACGAGACAAATTCTGCTTTTGCTTACAAGGGGGTGCGACTGCTCTGTCCCCACCGATGTCGGTTACGGCTTCTGCAAAGGGCCTTGCAGAAGCGTTGCGAAATCTTTTCCAAATATGCTCAGCTTTGGGGGTTCAAGTCGTAGTCGCAGGCAGAAAAGTCACTGCCTGCACTGAGTCGCCAGTGGGCAGGTTTGGCACCAGGAACCTCCCTGTGAACGCACCGAGACTCACAGCGAGATGGTGCATGGGGACAAGGGACATCAAAGAACAAGAAACATGGGGAATCCTTCATGGTTTCCTCTGAAGAATTCAGATTCAGCTTGCAAGAGCTAAGCAGTCCCCCCTGCCCAGGTACAAAGTATTCATCACCTTTTTCTTTTTTCTTAAACCTTCTGAGAACAGTGCCAAGACAAAAAAAAACCCAAAAACCAAAAAAAAACCCCCAAAATACTACCAACTTTTACAGAGTCACGAGCGGTGGGGGAAACATCCCAATTCTTGCATCTGATCCCTGAGCCAAGTGCTCCTTGATGCCAGCGCTCCCGGGAAGCGGCTGTGCTGCCGCCGGGATGACACCTCTGGGAAGTCACCGTCTGTTCATTACAGAGCACGCGGGGATGGGAGAGATGGGACGTTATTATTTCTATTTGAGATGTGATTTCAGGCTGTGAGACAATTTTAGATGGCACAAGCCTGAAATAACTCCCTAGGCCAAATTTATAACTTGTAACAGGACTGTCATACCCACTTGTCATTTTATTAAAGACCCACACGACCCCCTGACTTACACAGGCACTGGAGCTGTCACCCCAGGAACCAAAAGCATCAGTGTCAGAGAGGCCAGGCCCCTTCTCACAGTCTTGGTTTTGTCTCGGTGGTTTTTAAGTCACTAAAGGCCATGGTGGGACGGCTCTTCTCCATGGCTGCATCCCCCCAGCTGGCTGGTGCAGCAGTGCTGGGTCATCCCCAGAAGTTGGACCCCACCACAAGATCCAAAGCACCTGCAGATGGTGGTGGGCAGGAGGGGAGGCAGCACCCAGCACAGCCCCGGGATGCTCCAACGCCTGCATCTCCAACCGCGGAGGACATGATGTAACGCACATCCCCACATCTTATCGCGGGCGAGATGCTGCACCGCGCCTCGCTTAGTGGTAATGATCTGTACTGTCTCTTTGGCGTTCCCACTGCAATTATCCACCTCCATGGTTTCCCCCTAGCCTATCGCCAAAGCCGGTGTATGCGGTAAAAAAAAAAAATACCCACTTTGAACAAAGTTGTATAGAACAGTGTGACAAATACCAGATCGTGTTCTGCTGATACGCTACACGCTCAGCAGTGCTTATAGGAGGCTGAAAGACCATAGCATGTTTTGGGCAGAAACCTGCCTTTTTCTGGCAGGTTTTGCCACCCAGGACACAGCCTCGAGTCATGACTGGAGCCACTTCACTCGCAGTTCTGTGCAGGCTGCGAGCAAGGACCGACACACGTGGACACCCATGACACTGGCTCACGTGGAAGGGTCTTCCTGGGTCCACCACGGAGATAGGGAAAAGTCCCTCCTGATTGATGCTATTTATTTTACTTTCTCCATAAAAATAAAAGCGAACATGAAGTAGCGGTCATCGACTGCATTAAATCCGTCTGCAGTGGGAATTGCCGCTGTGCGTGTGATGCCCACCGTCCCCTCTCCTGCCTGCAAGGACAGACCCTTTGCTGCGAGATCCTCTCTCCCCAGGCCCCGCGGCGCGGGGACAAGACTACATTGTACTCTACAGGAAATATTGAGAAATCCAGTCTCTTTGGTAAAGCGATCCTTCCTAAGCATGAAAACCACACACCCATGATTGATGGAGCGGCTACGCTTTCAAACAGTTAGCTCATGCAGACAATCCCAAAAGCCAGCAACAGAGCCCATAAATGAGCACGTACGACCGCCTGCAGAGACAAGGGTTAACAATCTTATCTAGGGTCACCAGAAGAAATTCCAAGTAAAACCCACAGCACGCAGATTTCCTGCTTTCTAACCCGATGCCCTATTTATACCTCTCTTTCTTCACAATGCCAGTGACAGCTTTTTCCTCGCTTACAGGCACGTTTCCTGCTTTCTGAGTTGTGACTTTCATTCGTCGCTCATTTCCATAACCTCAGAAATACAGTTTCAATGGAAGTGTTAAATGTACTGATAAATTCTTCGTGAATCTTAAAGTTATTGGCAGAGAGAACGGGGGCAATTTACCCTGCATCGGCCAATTGAAAATGAGATATTTCAAAATCCTTTAAACGGAACGCAGCAAGGTTTATCTCCGACTGATAAGGTAACGCCTTGCTGCCGCTAAGACAAATAACAGAGCCTATTTCCAAAATACAAAGTCCCCAATATGATGGCAAATAGACTTCATCTGTGCACAGTGACCTTCACAGTCTTCCATCTTTATCGCAGAGCACTGCAGCTAACTCCGTCATCGCGCGCGGGCGCTGCCCCGGTGCAGCACCCAAACAGCCCTCGGTGTTAACTTTTCCATCCCTCCATCCGATCGGGCTCCACTTTGATTAACAAAGCATTTTTCTGCGTGCTGCTTGCACGGGAACCAGGAGCATAGCAAGGTCCCGCTGTGCACCATCCCTCCTACTTCTCTATTTAAAAAAGCAAGAGAGAGAAAGGAGGGGGGAAAGAGGGAGAAAAGACAGTCTCACCCGATCCTTCTCCCTGCTGGAGCACGAGCATCTTCAAAACCACTGGTTGAATGAGTTGCACTAAATAATTAGGACACATGGGGGGACTAAAAGTAAAGAAAGACTAAAGCACAGATTTGCTGCAATGTTTCCACATCGCTGGAGTTACAAACAAGGCACAAGTTGCCTATTCTGGAACCAGACGTAGCTGTAACCGAACAAAACGGTACGGACAGGAGGCAAGCGGGGAAAAAGAAAACCCACAAAAGTCATCATGACTTACATTAGAATCTGAAGGTCAGACATGGGAAGAGAAGAGAGAGGGGTGGAAGCACCTTGCAGGGGATGCTGCCTGGGAGAGGCAGGACTGCAGGGTGCGGGGGGCCCACCTTGAACTACGGATGAAGTTAGGGAAACGTGGGTTTAGATTCACCAGCAGGAACAGCATCCAGCTAGGAAACTCCATCAGAGTACAACCCGCCTTCGCCGGAGGGGATGCAGGGAGGGAGAAACCAGGGACTGAGGCATTCAAAATGGGAATCAGTGCCAGAAGCATCCTTCAGGAGCTGCTCACAGCAGCCCAGGCCAGGCTGAGGGATCTGAGAGGACTGTGCCATCTCCTCCTCCATCACTCTAACACAGAATCATAGAATCATTTGGTTGGAAAAGACCTTTAAGATCATCGAGTCCAACTGTACCTGTCCACTACTAAACCATGTCCCTAAGCACCTCGTCTGCCCGGCTTTTAAATACCTCCAGGGATGGGGACTCCACCACTTCCCTGGGCAGCCTGGTCCAATACTTGACAACCCTCTCCGTGAAGAAATTTTTCCTAATATCCAATCTAAACCTCCCCTGGCACAACTTGAGGCCATTGCCTCTCGTCCTATCACTTGTTACTTGGGAGAAGAGACCGACCCCCACCTCGCCTCAGCCTCCTCTCAGGTGGTTGTAAACTTGGATGCAACTCGTTCAGAATTACTCATGGACAGCAAAGCCCCGACAACAAAAGCCGCAAGCACGAGGCCCCCGCAAGCACACGAGGCACGGCGCGGCGACACGTCCCCCCGACGCGGCAAGTCCGGAGCGAGGGGCACGGACCCCGCAGCACGCCAGCCTCATGTCCTCACCCTTCTTCGAAAGCCTTCAGAGGTTACCAACCCACGCACGTTCATCGCAGCGATGCGTCGCCGAGACCGAAACAGCATTATTTCAAAAATTAAATTGAAAATGTTAACACAAACCAGAGGAGCGAGGGAGCAGGACCGGGCAATAAAGCAACCGTCTGACCCCAGCAGAGCTGCTTCCAGCTCCTGCTCTCCTACAGAAACACAGGCAGCTCTGTGCCCCATATAAAATATTTGTGCTTCCTACATAATTTAGAATCCTATTCAATAACTTGACTCCCGTATTTTTCCATAGCAGCAAATTCCATGAATTTTGCATTGAATAAAAATTTAGCAATCATAGCAGTTGCTAATTTCTGTGCTGTGCTCAGAGCAGCCTTTCACTTCCCCATAATGATTTTAAAACATTATCCTGCTGTTTCCTTTTTTCTATGCCAGGCATTGAAGAGCTCTGCAAACTATCTGAATAGCGCTGCTCTGAAAAAAAAAAAAAAAAATTTCTGTAAGGGAGAAAAAAATTAAATTCAATCATCACTCTACCCTCTGTGAACTGTGAAAGTCTCGGGAACATGAAAAGGTGCTTTCTAAAGGATGTTAAGCATTCAAAAGATTAGACCGCAATGTGCAATTAAATGTGTTCCACAAACCTTTGTCAGAGTACCCAAAACCTTACTTCTGCCTGAACTTAAAATCCTCCCACTGGGAGCTTGTTCAAGCGGTTTACTTTAAACCTGTACTTCAGATATTCCATACCTTTCACTTTTATAATTCTTCAACATATGCTAACACTGGCAGAGTTAATAGTAACTGACTAATTTTAAACCCTATGATTACTGGAGCTGATTTATATAGTAGCTTCACTTCACAATACTGCGAATCATGCACGCGGTAATTGCCAAGTTCAATTTTAGCTCTGTCACACTGAAGCATTAGTTTTTATGCCTCAGCTGTTGCCTCCTCCATGCTGTAGAGGTAAGTTGATAATGCAGCAGGTTTTGCTGTTAAATATCATAATATTATGATACCCCGCGTCAAATCCTTGCAAGCTTTGTGAGCTATGCATCATCTATTAACTAAATACTTTATTAAAGGAACGGTTTTGAAAAGGTTTCTGTTCTAATTTAGCTCAGAATACTGAATACTGGAGCGGGGGGGAAAAAAAAAAAATAAATGTAATGATTTAATTCACCGCCAAAAGTGACGTGGCGGAGAGAAGCGCTCACCGCCATCAAGGCTGTGTGGTAGGAGCTGCAAAGGGATCAGACTAAAGCCTGTAAATAAATACCCTCCAGGCGAGGCCCCTCACCCTGGCCTCGGGCCGCAGCCTCGTGATACCCATATGAGCAGTGCCAGGAGCTGTTTCACCCCCAATGCGGGGAGCTTTGGGGTTGCGGGGCCCCGGCCGTGTCCACCAGCGGGGTTCTTCTCAACCAAAGCCCAGACATCTCAGGGCGACCTTCCCCCCTGTCCCCGTGGATGCGGCGGGCAGGGCTCACGGAGCAAAGAGAAAAGGGTAGAGGAGAGGGAAGAAACCAGATACTCCTCGCTACCAAGGGACGGAGCTCGGCAGCCCAGGGACGAGGTGCACTTGCAAGAGAAACGAGACGATGCTGCTGAACTGCTGCTGCCGCCTCTTAGCTGAATCAATACATACAGCTGGGCATCAGCAAGAGTCTCTTAATAGCACTTAAATTCACCCATCTCTTGGCCTTCAAGTTCTAAGATTTTCTTTTTTTTTTTTTTTAAATGAAGCCTTCTCATATCCAATGTAACAAATGTGGGCAAACTGGAACTGCCTTCTCCCATTCACACGTGCCACTGATGCCTACGATCAATGACAACGTGAACTGAAGTCCCCGAGTACCACAGAAAGCTTCGTGCCACCGAGGGATGCCCAAGGCATAGCCCTGGGGATGGAGGCTGGGTACCACCTCTGGGCCAGGGAGGAATTCCCCATCAGGTGTGGATGGGGCAGAGGAGTGGGGTCTCTGCAGTAGCCCAGAGCTGGTGAGACCCCAACCCAAGCCAACACCGACGTGCTGGCCCCTGTTGGGGACCAGGAGACCCCCTTCTGATGCCACCACGCAGTAGGCGCTTGGCCATTCACCAGATTGGGGAAATTGCCTCTATCAGCGCTATCATTCCCCCATAAACCACAGGACAGACGTGCAATTCATGATATTCACCAACAACACGGATCTTGCTCCAGCTCTGAAGTTCGTGCATTAGGAACTCGGCAAAACCCATGCAGACAGCGGTTACCAGTTCAACGGTCACCTTGCCTAGTAACCCTCCCATCATTGTAGCAAGGAGATGAGCATGGAAGTGGACGAGCTCCTCTTTTACCATTTTTTCCCCCCAGTTTTCCAAAAGGAACAGAAACAAGATGACACGCTAAACAGGGAGCCTCTTGCAAGCCTGGAGAGCTGCAGCTCCACTCCAGCGCGGCTCGGCACAGCACCCGGGGCTCCCGTACCACAGGCAGCCACGCGCGCTCTGCGGTGCTTCGTACGAGAAGGTGGGACATTTCTCACAGAGAGAAAGAGGAAGGAAGAATGTGAAAATTTCGCCAAGCGTGTGGTCACTGGGAGGAAGGAATAGGAGTGATGAATTTTTCAGCTTTGACGATTTTGGTAAAACCATAAACCACGTGGCCTCACGCTTCAGGAGACGACATCACAAATTGATCGACCATAGTGCCCAGGGAATTCAGAGGTGGACCTGATTCTTTGATGTTTGAAGTCCCGTTTTTGCCACCCACCGGGGACGTCTGACCAGTCCTATTTGTTTTAGAGCCTCTTCTGAAGTCAGTGCTGCCGAAACACAGCAGCCTGCTGCAAACCGCTGGTGGCTGCGTCGGGCTCTACGTGACACAGCTGTAGCATGCTGACGGCATCTACATCTCCAGAGGTCTTCTGGAGCTAAAGATGAGCTTAAACCACACTTTCTCACTTGCATCACACCTGTACTTTCTTACAATCATCTAATGATTTCCCAGAGCGCAAACTCCGCATCAAAGCGAAGGAGGATGCCACAGCCCAGCGGCGGTCTCGCCAAGCGTATGACTTGCAAGAGCAATGATTTCCCTGGCAGCGGGCCAGGGCGGACCAGGCTGGTGTCAGACACCGGCCTCTCCCAGCACACGGTGCAGGACCCTGCTCCGGTCTCGGGTACCACGTACCAGACGTGCTGGTAACGTAGAACTTGCAGCATTGAGATTCTTCTAAAAAATAATCCTGGAAAGAAATTCTCTGGTAGCAATATCATTTCTCTCCCCCTTATACACACACATATACACACTCTTTGTCCATCTTTGCTATTTTTCTTAGGGACCATCCTTCACCAGGTGTTTGCTCAGTGCCCCGTAGAACCCCTTTCAGCTGGGGCCTCGAAACTCTGCTGGACCGCACGTAGTTGCAATAATACCCAACCCCAATTTTTGCGATCTCCTAAGTTTAAACAAAGCCTTGAACCCACATTAGCCACAGAGGAAGCCAGCAGAGCTCCTCCGTCCCCTCTGCTCACGCAGAGCTGGGACTCTCCGCTGCCACCACTATGCACTTGCCTGCAAAGCACATCCTGCCCGGGCACATCCTTGCCACATATGCAAGGGCTGGAGCTTGCACAGCACCTTTGCCACCCCCAGTTTCATGGTTTCACACAGCTACGAGCTCCGTTTCACTTTGGGACAGAGAAGGGGCATTGCCACATCCAACACTGGAAAGCTGCGTCCCGGGGGAGGCTGCAGAACGGGAGCTCCAGAGCCCAGACCCGCAGGAGCAGCTCATCACACACAACCCTCCGCAGAAAACACCTCCTGCCCGCAGTCGGGAGCTAATCCCTCCAGCACGATGTCCAAGTCATCCCCACCTGTGCTTTACAATTCAGAGATAACGAACCAACCGCAACATTAAGCTTAAAATAAAAACGTTGACGTCTTTGCGCAAAGAGATCTTGACTTCTCTTTCCAAGGCATTTCGCTGCTTTTAAAGCATCGCTTATTGCTTTGGAAACAAAACCAAACAAAAAAAAGGTCCTCATTCTTTTATGTGAAAGGAAAAGAGGCAAGCAGGTGGTCTTGACTGCACGAGTCTCTTCCCACGCTGTTATGTGACAAAACTGAACATTTACACAGGTCTGAAAAATTGTTTGCAATGGGCATGTAGACAGCAGAGCTACCAGATGTTCTTCTCCTAATATTTGCTATATTACATCATCGGATACCGCTTGAAAACCAACCTCTGCCAAGTTTTCAGAGGCCACAGCTCGCTTTCTACGCGGGCATCTGCAGTTCTGGTGAGCCGGCCCTCGGATGCGGCTCGGACTTGGGTGCACAGAAGCTTTTTCCGCTCAGGCTGTGCGTGCAGAGCGGCTGCTGCTTGTGCAAGCCGCCTCGCACGCCCAAGAGCTGCTTGTGCAATTGCTGACACACACACAGAGCATCGGCAGCGAGTGCTTTCCTGCTGCATCCCATCACCTGCTGTCAGACTTGGGTATAGTTAGAAAAAAAAAAAAAACAACCAAAACGCAAGAAACCCCCCAAACTGCAAGTATAATTGGTGTTCAGATGAGAAAATAAAAGATATTTCACCAAAGTCTATTTACTTGTGCGCTGACATATGGGGAGGCTACGTTTAAAACATTTAAAGCTGTCTTGGCTCCCTCCACCTCTGGCTAGCGCTGCTGCCCCCCCCCCACGCCGCCCAGCGCCTTCCAGTTTCCGATGCAAGTGCTTTAACCAGTTTGCCGGGGTGAGACACCGCTCCGCTGAGGTGAGCGACGGGAGGAGGGAAGAGAAGGAGCACGAGGAACGACATCAAGAACCGGTCCCCGGGGACCTGTCTGCGCCGCGCGTCCCCACGTCGAGCTGTCAGCTCCCAGCGTTCAGCCCCACCGGAGTTTATTTGCTCCGGAGGAGAAATTCATTTTGCGCTCAACTATAACGTAACCCCAATGTGCTTTAAAACAACGTTCCCCTAACAGAAACACTACAACAGCCGTTATTTTCCCGTTTAAACTAAGCAAATACAAAGGTAACTTTATTTTAAACAAACTACCCTCATCACAAAAAACGGCTACCGAATATTCTCCTCCACCATACGGCGAATTTAACTTTATTTTTTTGCTCTTCTCAAAGGAATCGCGCTCATTGGCAAACACCAGCCTGCGCAGCAACGGGGTGAAGAAACTGGAAAACACTTCCCTCAAAATCCTCTTGTTTAATGACAGTTAAAAAAGCTGTTTAACGATACATTTAATTTCAAGCTCTCTTTCCCCCTACTTTCTAGAAAAGCATCTATTCCAATGACCCACCAAAAAAAAAAAAAAAATGTTATTTCTAAATTATTCCCAAGCATAACGGTCTTGAAAGCATTCCTAGATGTCTGTGACCTACCACCGGGCTTCATTTGTCCTACCCACCCCACCAGCACACACAACGACCGCGAGGGATGCTAGAGCCATATAAACCCAAAGCGGCTCAGAGAAGCAAACAGATTTGCCCCACGGGGAGCAAGCCTGATCCTCCTGTCCTCCACGCCACGGCACTACTTGTTCAGACCACCTCTGACCTCAGCCCTGTTCCACAGAGCCTGGAGCTCCCGACGGCGCTGCGCATAAGCGCACGTGGCCTGCGCCGGCGTTAACAGCGCGCTCTTTCGCGAGATGTACGGGTCATCAAATTACAGAGAGCAAAAAAGCTCCGTAGCAGCAGCCGCCTTGCGCCGGATTCCCTCAGCAGCTGCAGCCTAAGGGGCTTTGAAGCCAGCAGACACATCAGACGCACGCCGGCTGCCTCTTGCACCTCCAGAGTCACCGCAAAGTTATTGAGCGATTCCTGTGAATTTGTACCTTGGGTCCACCGCGCTCTGAGGTTCCCCAGGCTTCCAGGACAGGCTTGGCATGAGCACGCGTGATCTCCTTGGTCAAAAAGGTCTCTATGCAGCTTTACATGCACCCAGGTGATTTTTAAACGTCAGCTTTGCTAAGCAGCGTGAAGATACCTGCTGCTTGCAGGCTCACCTTCCCTGAAGCATCCCAAAGCTGCCGCCGTTACCAGGCCGGTGGTTGTTTCTTTGCAGGGAAACTCAGAGGTGGGCACAGGTTTGCAGGTGGTGGAAATCCTGAGATGGCCAAGCCACTCTGCAGCCCTCTTGCACGAGCAGTCCCAGGGCAAGGGCTCCGAACAGGGCTGCAGGCGCAAGCTCTTCCTTCTCCAAAAGCCAAAAATGCCAAAGCCGCTTTGCACAAAGCTTTTTCCTCTCTCTGCCTCGTCTTCTCCTGTGGATGCTCTGGGCGGCGCAGATCTCCAGCAGCAAACACCCTGCTGTGCACTGCCCTGGTTTATAAAGCTCTTCTGGGCTGGAGGCTCCACCGCTGCACCCCCTGTGCTCTCAGCAGGACTTTTTGGTCCTCGAGAACTTAATTTGACTACACACAACACCAAGAAGAAGTAGTGAAGGCTATTACCATTTCTCCCACCACCAGGACAGTTGCTCGGTACCGTTGCTGAGCCTTGTGCTGAATACACCCTTGGAATCGCTGCCGAGCCGTGCTCTCTCCTGCAGCCCCAGCGGGATGCCCAGCACAGGGCACTGCAGATCGCTGGTGCGAGTCACAGCACCGGTCCTCAGCCCAAATGGCAACTCTGCAGGTCTCAATGCCCCTCTGAAGACAACCTCTCCGATATGCTGGGGCACCTTATAGGAGCACGCTCTGGAGCCCTGCCATCCCTGTGCTTGTGCTGTAGGATGCACGTGGATATACCAGAAGGTCCAACAGCTGCCGGAGGCTGCCAAGTGCATCCTCTTCAACCTCCAGTCCCACTGCGATGCCACCACCGAAGAAAAACAGTGGCCAGGACACCAACACAGCTTTGGCTGGATCTAGCCCCAACGCGTAGCTGCACCCATTCCACTCCATCCCTGGTTTGAGATGGTGTTTTTCAGCTGAAACTCAAGCGACGCGTGAACAGGGCATCCTGCGCGCGCAGGTCGGTTGCTGCAGAGCATCTCACAGCCGTGCTGCGGTGCAGCAGCATCAGGCCAGCTTCCCCCAGCCCGCGCACCCTTTAATTCTGCGGCAGTGGGGATTAATTGGACGCTGCGGCAGGAATAGATGTACGGCTATCTTACGCGTTCATCAACCTTATAAAGGTTAATTCATTTGCCTTTCTGCTCCAGAAACAAGTTCTGCCTTCATTTACACCTCTGCAGATTCACCGGCTCAGAGGAGGTTTCAGAGATGTAACCTGGGCAAATTTTATCAATGAATTCAAATCTTGAGCTAAATCAGGAGGAGGAATGGATTTACCCTAATCCCCTCCAAACATTCATCAGCATCACCTGCCAGCTCAGCAGGATTTAATCTCTTTTTAATCTCTCAAAAACAGTGGCGTATATGGGGAAGAGGTTGGGCACGCAGCAATGGTGGGTCTGTCTCTCTCTTTTTTTTTGTTTTTTAAATTCTGGCTGCCAAATCACATTAAGCAGCACTTGGAAATTCATTAAGATCCTTGCTAATATCACTTTCCAGGTAAACAACTGGTTGCCACCGAGACAGCGTGCACGCTTCAGAGGAGGGCCCACGCTATTTGGCGCAGGAGAAGAGGTGCCCACCCCGCAGCCTCTGCAGGAGCACAGGACCTCCATGAAGATGCTCCAGGAGCTCGAATCCCACCGGCTGGCTGGCGGCGAGCGCGGGGACCGCGCAGGCAGGCTTTGCCCAGACCGCGGGCAGCGACGGGGCAGAGATGATGCAGCAAGCCACTTTTTGGTGCCAGCATGGAACCATGCATGTAGCATCCCCCAACGCTGCCGCGAACCCAACAGCAGAAACGCAGACCCCGGTGCTAAAAACCAAGCTTTGCTGTGCAGGTACCACGCTCTACAAACAGCTTAAATCCCAGCCCGGAGCAACTTACAGGGTGTTTTCATGCCTCCCACTAAAACTACCAGCAACAACAGCGATACTGGCTCAGATGGATGTCGTGACCAGCGGCATCCCACCCCCGGGGGCTGCTGAGCCAAGGGGACCCCCGGGCACAACGCGCCTGATGGCAGCGGAGTCAGCGCGGGGGCGAATCCGATCCAGCGTGTTCAGGAGCACCCGGATTAGAGCGTTAGCGTGTGATTCTAGGTTTACATAACACCACCAAACGATTTTGGCAGAAACAATTGGTATTAGCAAGGAAAACGAAGCATCAGGAACAGCCGGCAGAGCAAAGAGACACCTCTCGCAGCAGCCCCCAGGCTAAAAAGAAAATAAATAACAAATGCAACAGAAGCAACACTTGGACAACAGGGAGGAAGAGGGGAAAGCTCCGCGAGGGGAAATGAAACCGGAATCGCAGCTGAGATGAGCAGGGAATTAAGCTTTCCTTTTCCACCTCCTTCCCGCCCCCGTCGGACGAAGCTTTCTCCTCTATTAAGACACTCCAGCCAAGCCTGCGCCACTCAAACACGGCGAAGGGAAAGCCGCCTCACGCAGGGCTCCACGCTGTGAGGTCTGAGCAGCTCCTGCCGAGCCGCCTCCGGCCCCGGGATGCTAATTGCAGAGCTCAGCGACGCTCGGGCAAGGGCCCAAGGCAGCGATCGCCTTGGCTAACCAGCCCTGCGGAGCCTGGCTCCACCGCTGCGCCGGGCAAAGCACCGGCAGCGACAGGCGTCGTGCTCAGAAACGTTTGCTCACACAAACTTCACGTTGTAAATTTTAAGCCAATTCAGCCTGGACGTTGCTGGGTTAGTAGTATTGGAGGTCGTGTTTATCCCCAAACAAATACAGCAGAAGCCCCAAAGAAGGCTGGATCTCCCCCTTGGCCTCTCCAGTGGCTCCGGCTCCGGCCAAAGGGATGAGGCCACCAGTTTCAGGTGGCCCAGCTAGCCCTCGTCCTGCTGTACGTGCCACACTGCCACTGGGAGCAGCCGTGATGTGCACGGCCACGTTCAGAGAGTGGGATGGCAGCCACCAGCCCTATTTTGCAGCATCTGAGGAGGTCTGGTCCCTCGGCACTCCGGCCTGGTGACCTAGTGATGGAGAAGAGCCATAGCAGCTCTTCAGAAACCTCCGGGTCCCGCAGCCTTCCTGCTAGAACTGTGCTAAGCAAGGAGGCAGCCTGCTCTCGAGACCTTTTTTTGCCAAGTGCAGGATCCCTTCCAAGCTGGCACCATCCCCGTGCTCATGGCACGATGACAGTGACACAAGCTAAAGCCCCAGATCCAGCAGCAAGCTCCAAGCTTAGGTTGGAAAGCTTGTCTCTGGGGACAAACGAGAAGCTCCATTTGAGCTTCAGAATATCGTAAGGCAATTCCACAAGACAAGAGGATGTCGAAATCCACATTTCCCAATTAACTTAGAGCAGCGCTTTCCTGCAAATGGAAAATGCATGTGTGGCTTCACATGCAGCTTGTGGAGGACAGCTCTGCATAGAAGGACTTAAAATGAATCAAACTGGTCCAAATCTGAAATAAGTTTCCATTATAACCTTGACTTTGCCTGTTATACGAGCATCCTATTTTGATAATGACTATTACACCTTTCCATTTAGATCCTGCCTATATTCCCTGAAATCCAGCACTCCGTCTCTGCTCTGCTTATAGAGGACCCGACGATTGTACTTGAAATGGGGCACGTTCTTCTCTATCACATCGGCTTAGTGTGCAGCACCTCGCGTTCGGGAAGTTAGACCTTAGATACCATCAACATCAAAATGCAAACCGGCTTTCGGTTCCGCTGGACATAGCAGGAATATCACAGAGGGACTTAGCGTGACTCCAGCACCGCTCGGAGCGGGGCGGTCGCCGGCGC
This sequence comes from Balaeniceps rex, assembly GCA_013401315.1. Classification (NCBI taxonomy): domain Eukaryota; kingdom Metazoa; phylum Chordata; class Aves; order Pelecaniformes; family Balaenicipitidae; genus Balaeniceps; species Balaeniceps rex. The sequence goes on from VYZW01046089.1 coordinate 116,764, forward strand.
GGGGTGGCATCGTGCTGCCACGCAAGGCATGGGAAGGTGCGTGAGCGGGAGAAGCAGATGATGATTTTGTACGAGGCTGCCCTTGTTTCCAGCTCTTCACTAATTTCCTCTCAAACTTGCACACTGTGACCTTTCCAGCCAAAAAATGAAATAAATGAAACCCTGCGCTCCGATAGGAACAGTAACGCGTACAGGGAAAGGATGCCAGAGCCAGCTCCGGAGCCTGCAGCCTGGATCCCTGCTCCTACAGGATGGGTTTCTGAATCTCAGTCAATACCGCGTGTTTTCCAAGGAACAAGGCACTTCACATTTTATTAATTCTAACTAAACCCCTTTTTATTACAAACTTCCTATTTAGCATTTGATTGCAGCAGTCACCACCGAGACTCTTGCCGTTTCAGAGCAGAAAATCCACGGCTCGTCGTTGGTGCGGGCTGTACATTGATATTTTTCTCTCCTGCCATCTCAATCCCAGAAGGTGCTATTGGAATTATTTTAACTACACTTCCAGAGGTCCCTTCCAGCCTAAGCTATTTTATGATTTTAAACACATATTTGTTTCATTTGCGCGCTCACACAAACTTGGTACCCCACTTCCACAGACGACTGAGGTTACATATTGTCATTCCCACCAGGGTTTTGTTATTCCCACCAGGGTTTGGCCTCCCCCAAAAGAAGGTCACTACATGCCAACCACCTTAATTAGAGGGCTGCAAGCTTACGAAGCTCAAAAGACCATCTTGTTAATATTTTTCCCCTTTCCAAAGCCCAACTCTTAAGTGGAAAAACTGATTTGATATAGTTTTCATAAAACCTGGTCTGATTTAAATCAAATCGTTAAACACTCCATGTACAGTTTGGCACGGCCACGACAGAGCTATCTGGTTTGCAAACAGACGGCCACCCACAATTAATTTGCCACCTTGACGCACAAATGCAGGCTGTCAGTTAATTAAAACCCACGTGCCACTGGTCTTCAGCTCCCTTCATGACCCGCAGTCTCTCCTAGGCAGACTCCTTATCTTAGGGGGGGCCGGGGAATATAAAACTACCACCTAACAATGAAAACATGACTCTGGTTTTCTTGGCATCTAATAATTGTTGTTCTCCGCTTTAACAGATTTATCAGGTTTAAAACCACCACGTCGCCAACATCCGTCTGGGGTAGAGGAGACCAGACTGTAATTCCAGCGCGGGTTCCTAAATATACACGGATTGAAGCCTGCGCGACCTCCCTGTCTGGCTCTGCGCAGGGTTAGACCCACGGCGCTCGCTGGAAGGTTTTTCTTCTGCTTTCAAGGGCTGTTTGATCTTCAATCAACAACGCTTATCAGTGGTAAAGTCTGCCAGCCATTCCCAAAAGTTTGATATTTTTAACGGCACATTCTTCTCCTCCTTTGAATGCTATTTAGAGACAAGATAACACATCGGGGGAAAAGTTGCCTCCCTGGGTTTAACACGGGCAAACAGATCCTACCAGGAGGGACACGTATTTCCCAGCGTTACGCCAAGCCCCAGCTTCTGTGCTTCATGTTTCCCCCCAGTATTTCTGCTTTTCCTTCTTCAGATGACATCCAAACGCTTTTTTGTGCCCATTGCACAAGCTGGGACAAACCAAGCTAATTCAATGAAGCGTTTCCATACAAAACTTCCTTTGAAGTGTTCATAAATTTCATTTCCACGCTGCCAAAGTTTCTCTCCTTTTCGCTAGGGGCTCCGGGGCGCACTGCCCCTCTTCTGACACTAGGAACTAGAAACTAATTCCCTAAAAATACATCATTCTTCCACGGCAGGCACGCCGCGCTGAGCTGGCTCACCGTGTAAAGCCCGCTGCTCAAAGAAGCCCCCATGAAAAATGAGAAACACGGAATGGATCTAAACTGTTATTTTTGACCGAGAGGAAAAAAACCAACCTTTATTTTAGGGTTCAGCAACTGTAAGCAAGGAAAAAAGAAAGTCTTAATTCAGAGCTAGCAGGCAGCGTCAGCCAGGGAGACCCGAAGCCCACGGACACCTCTGTGGGTGCAGCAGCGCTGGACGTGGATAAGCCAACCTTCGGCAGCCCACGTTGTCCTCCCCCCGGCTGCAGTGCCCCGAAGGTCCCTGGGGCCCTGACAGCATCGTCCCCTTGGGGTAAAGGAACGGTGATGGAATGAAACAGCTCGTCACTGACCCAGAGATCAGCTTTTGGGGGGGAAGAAGCTCAGCCTGCACCCTGCTCGGAACAGGACTGGTGTCCACCAGTTCCCCACGTGGACAGCAAGCTGCTGTGGGACCAGCACCGCGTGAGGCCAAGGTCTCCTTTACCACCACCTGCCCCATCTTCTCCACTACACAAGGTCATCCTCATCCTTCACATTCAAACTGTCGCATTTGAGGGTTTTCAAATGGCTTAACAACTCCGACAGCTCCACCACCTTCCCAGGAGAGGGAGGAGATGCTCAGGGAATAAACCACCGGGTAAATCAGGCTGGAAAGGTGAAACTCTTTCATAGGTACAAACGTGGAGATCCACGTCTTCAGAAGAGAGAAGCCTTTCGGGGTGCCCCGGGCTCTGCTTGCACCTCTCCAGGTACCTGGGTCTCCTGCAATGGATGCTCAGTGGTTGGGATGGCTCAAATTGTTCATCACAATAACCACCGAACGCCTGGGTACCCCAAAGGGACCTGCTGCTGCTGGAGATGGAGACCTCGGCCAGTCCACGCAGAGGATAAATGGCAGAGCCACAACACAGCCCAACCCTGACCACAGGCGAGTCCAGGCTCCACCCTGCAAGCAGGAGATGAAGAGGAAGATGGAGAGGAAGACGATGGTTTTCTCTAAAGCCGAGAGGAGAGGAGGAGCGTGGCGTGCAGGCAGACAGCTGGGGAGAAAGGGGACGGAGCCTCCCTGATGAGTCCAGACGGGAATGGAAACTCTGAGTCATCGGTAGGTTTGGTGGGAAGAAAAACCTGCTAATGTGATCCAGCTAATCCGATAAAAAAAAAAAAAAAGCAGCGCTGTTCGCCGCCGCCAACGTGGAACAGGATCCACGGGGCGGGGGCAGCCCGGTCCCAGGGGAAAATACAGCCTGGGGGACAGAGAGGATGGTGGCATGGCACCAGCGGCGAGGGTGGCACGTGCCAGCACGCCCAGCGCTCGCTCCTCCATCTCCCCCGAGCGCCGCGGTGCTGGGGCTGCCCAGCCTGGAGCAGGGGCTGCCCCATCCCTTCTCCGCAGGGCTGGTGGCTTCAGCCGCGTGGAAGGGGAGATGCACGTCAGGAGTGGGGAGGAGAGGCTGAGGGCAGAGCCGCAGCAAGTTTTACCATCCACCCCGCTTGGGAATAGGGCCCCATGCTGCTGCCCCCCTTTTCCAGCTCCTGCTAGGTTATGAGATCCTTAGAGACATGGGAGGGGGGGGAAGAAAAACCCCACACCATGAGAGCAAGAGGCTGGGTCCTTAAACCAACAGGAAAAAAAAAATTAAAATATCGACATTTTAAACATTCGCACAATCCAGCCTCCTGTGTCCAGAAACTGCCTCAGCCCAAGAGTCACCCGATTTCTGCAGGTACGGCTCCTCAGAAGCCACGCGTGGCAACCAGCACAAACCGATGCTCGAATAATCTTTCCATAATAACAACTACTGGTCCAGGGCCCTAATTTAACACTTGCCGAACAGTTACGTTCGCCACAGAGCCGAACTGAAATCGCACAGTCGTCAGGAAGAGATTTAATTATAGCTGCGGAGGTCAACCAATCTATGCAAAAAGATTACGGCGGAGGAGCGAGATTCTGTGGCATAATGCAAAGATTTCGCCTGCAGGCGACGCAGCAGCCAATGCCATTTTTCAAAGAAGAAATGGCATCCATCAGAACAAAACCCACCAGAGGGAAACAATAGAAAGAAGGCGGGGGGGGGTGCAGATGGTTAAAAAATTTAAGTCTGGTCATATAAGTGCAAAACCAGGCAATTTAACGCTGTTTTCAATCACTTTTTTTTTTTAAAGGATGGTTTGATTAGTGCTTGTTTCAGTAAGTTTTGTTGCGAGATTTCTCCCCCCCGCCCCGCAGCTGAACTGTGCATCCCCAAGTACAAGCTTTAATTATATGAAAACGTGCGTGTTAAAATCGCGAAGGTGGAACATTAGAGCTCAAACCTCCAAATAGGAGTTAATGGTATCAAAGCTGGAATCACGCTAACACTTTACCCCGACTTTAGAAATGCAGAATAAAATGTAAAGAAGAGGCAGAGGAGGTGGTACCTACAGCTTCAGACAGGAGCCTCGCGCTCGCTGGATGGAAAATTGTCAAGAAGAACACATTAGCAGCACAATATCTTATTTTTAATGTAGAGCTGTTAGGAAAACACAATTATATGCTTCATTTATACCGAAAGATACAGCCCAACTTATGGTAAAAGCATTTAGAGCTCATTTTGTAAAAAAAAAAAAAACACAGGATGAGCACAAAGGTAATAGGGGAAAACTGTGCACCTAGAGGGGGTAACGCTCCCCCCCCGCAGCACGCTCCTGCCCAGCCAGACCCTACGCAGCGGTGGAGCGGTGCTCACCGCCCGCTCCTTGCGCCCAGAGCCAGAGAGATGCAGGATGAAAATACAGATTGTTTTCTTCAAATGCTACAGAAACACGACGACGGTGACAACCGCCACCGGGAACGCAGCTGGCAGCGCCCGCGCTTACACCGAGCAAAAGCAGGACCCTGGAAGAGCTCTGCAAGGGTTACAGGTGCTCTCCCCACCGCCCCGCAGCGAGCGGCAGCCACGAGCTGTAGGATGCTCCGGTCTGTCACAAGCAAAATACAATTTATCAGCAGCGTGTTTTCCCCACTGCGGATGCACAGACCGATCCTGGTGCCTGTTGCATGCTCAGATGTACAGAGTAAATGCAGAGCTGTCCGTGGATTCACCCCGTGGTTATGGCGGTGTAACAGGCAATAGGCTTTGGACCACTGATTTAGGGGACAATGTTTATAATTGATTTGAAGCATGACCAATAAATCAGAGAAACTTGCAAAATTTTGATCCTGAATTTTGGTCTCTTGATGCCTCCTCTGCTGCAGGGGCTTTCACGGATCAGGCCCTTGACGAGGTTATTCAGAAGCGGCCCTAACAAACACGTTATACACAAGTCAGACCAGTCTTCAAAATATCTCCATCATTCCAAAACCAACCAGATTAAAGCCTTCCCTCTGCGCATACAGAGGGAACAACAATTCCTACGAATGGACGGACATTCATCATTTAGCTCCCAATCCCTGACTTAAAGCCCAAGGCAGAATGGACCTTCAAATGCTTTCTGCAGTGCAACCATCAAAGATCGCTCTGCGGAACGCAGGGCTGTCCCACTGAGCAGCTCAAGCACTTTTCAGAGGAAGCCCTCGCCCATATTCAGGGCCTAAAAAAAAAAAAAAAAAAAAAAAAACACAAATTTNATCAACAGGAGCTGCCTGCCAAATGAGAATAAAACGGGCCCCGAATTAAAAATTTGCCTGACTTTGTTCCCCATCCAAAAATCCTCCATCTCTAAAGAAAGATTTATGCTACTTCAAAACAGAGTTGGCTTAGAAAGTAGAAAGGAAAAGAATATATTTTATCTTCCAGAATGGCAAAGCAGTTCTGGAACGATGAAAAAGGGACCGTGTTTATCACTGCAATGTACAATTTATGGTAAGTCAAAACAAAACAGAATGTTCCACAGAAATGCATTTGCTACATCGACCCGGGCTCATACCAGCAGCTCAGATCCCATTTCTGAAGGGTTCTTAAAAGAAGAGAGCGTTGGTGGCAGATTAATACTCATCTCATGACCAGTAGATTTTAATTATCCATAATTTATGATGGCGAATTGGCGAAACAGTTTTTGCCAATTTATCAGCCTAAAAGGCAAGACGCGGGGTGCGTTTGGAGATGCGAAGCCGCAGAGCCCTACTCGAAAGATTTGGGCCAAGTTTTGATGGTACGGTTGAATCCTACCGAAACGCTACCGGGTTAACGGGGCTCCCCGGCACCCGTCTCCCATTAACCGCCCGAGGTTCCCAAGGACCACGGGCACTCCCAGCGTCACCGCGGTGTGCTTGCTCTGCAAGGATTAGGTATTCCCAGGCTGGGTCGTCCTCCTCCTCCTCCTCCTCCTCCCCATCAATCATTGCCCTAAGTGGAAATTAGGCATCGTGCTAACCAAGCCTGATCATCGATACACCAGAAGCAACTAAGAAGAATTTATATCTAAATTCCTTTCTGCGGGAAGAAGAGAGAGATGTTAATTCACTCCCCAGAGTTGCCCCTAGGGAGAAGGGAGCAGGATTACTCCTCGAGCAGCACAGCATCGCTGCATACGCTGCGTGAAGAGCGTGCGGCACTGTGCTCAGGCAGGATTCCTGCCGTATCCCTTGCAAAAGCAATTTTGCCCAGGCTAAGAACGAAACCCCCCCCTCCTGGACTTTGTGGCCCCACAGAATTTAAGATCTGGGAAAATCCTTCCACGCTGGTATAGGAGACAGCATATTAGGTCATGTTGCTACAGCTCTGCTAAGAGCAGAACGAGCCCCTGTATTACCAAACCGCGTGGGGGTTTTCCCCCCATGGTTTACTTATTGTGAAACACAAATGCAAAGGGTCCTCCTAGAGTTTAAGTGGGAAAAATCCCCAGATTTTCACGAAGCACCTGGGGGGATGTGAAAACATGCCGCCACAGACCAACAGTCCCCTTACGTGGTGCAGGGACAGGCTGCCTCGCCCCTGGAACACCGTCACAACACCCAGGCAGCAGCGAGACACCGTGAAAGCTCCGCTTCCCCAGCGAGGGAGCAGGAGGGGGCTCTGCAGCAGGTACCCATGTCCCAGGAAAAAGGCCAGAGGGGACAGAAAAAGGGGCTTTAGACCCAGATTTAAAAGAGGAATCTAAAATGGAGGTAGGTGCTCCTGTGGCCAACGACAGAGACGGGTGTCACAGTTTGGGCGAGGGCTCTCGCAGAGATGGTGCCACTTCAGCTGAACCTCCCCAGTCCCTCGTGGCCGCTGTGCAGGCACAACCTGATGCACAAGTGGAGTTTCTTCTGCGCAGTCCCAACGACAGAGCAGGTCCTGGATCCATCCCGCGGGAAGGAGGCGAGGGGCCAGCACCCCAGCGTGGGAAATGCTCGCTGCAGTGTGCCCTTAGTGGCTCCGGGAAGGTGTCACTCCTTATCGCCCCTCTGCCTTCGGCTGAGCCCAGTGCAACCCTAAAAATCCTGCCAAGGAGCATTGGTCCTCCAGGCTGTGAATGGCACCTCCCCGGGCACCGGGAAGTTTGGGGTTGGCTCCTCTTCCCACCTGCCATGGCAAGTTTCTCTGTACGAGGACACCCGTGATGGGGACTGGTCCTTTCTCCCCTGCTCCGATGCCACCAGCACGTCCAATGCACAAAACCCCCTCACCAAATGCAGTCAGCAGAGGAGAAGGCTCCTTCTCACCCTGCCTGCCGGGGCACGAGGGACCCCGTTCTCCACCCATGGGTGTCCAGCCCCTCGCTCCCCCCACTGGTCCCTCCCGGTGGCCAGCCCTTCGAGGGAAAACAGGGATGCTCTAGCAAGCGGTTAAAGAAAGGGTGCAAATGCCCCCCTCCTGGGGAGGCCTCGGCTGAATGTACGCTCCCGTTTCATTATCCCTCTAAACATCCCTTGTCCTTTTAAAAATGGAAATGCTGATACCCAGTAGGCACCTCTGTAGCTGCAAAGAGAAACTGTGGCTCGCTGCAGCCCGCAGGCGAGATGGGAGAGCTCACGGTAACAATATCACGTTCAGTAAGTGCACAAAACAATTACATTAACATTTCAGGATGCTTTGGGCTAAAGCGCATCTCCCCGGCAAGCTCGCTGGCGATGGGCGTGCGGGCAGAGCTCTGCCGTGCTCTCAGCCAGTTATTTATACGCAGTGACACTGCACGCTCCTTCCCGCCTTCTCTGCCCCCCCCCCAATAAATAAACAAACAAAGCAGCCCTTTGGGAGAAAAAAGCCGAACCTGAACAGCACGAGCCCTTTAAACCAAAGGGCTTTAAAGCCCCTCCATAAACCCGGTGAAGCAGGAGGACAGCGAAGAGCCCGTAAGCACTCCTTGCCCAGGTCCTTCCTAGAGCTGGATTTCATCCGGGATACCTGCATGCGATAGTGGAAGAAGTTCTGGGTTTTCCGCTCCACCCTACCCTACTCTGTAGCTTTTTAAAGTGGAAATGTTTTGAGGCAGACACTGTCTTAGCCCAGCTCTGGGCTGAGCCACCAGCACCGGACAGGAGCGACGGGGTTGGGACTGGTGTGAGTTTTTGGGAGTTTCCCACAGGGTCCCATGCGGATCCGGGGAAGCAGTGTGCTCAGACAGCACTCTCCATAGCGGACACAAGATAACAGCGTGCCGGTGGCGATCCTCAGCCGTATGCCACCCCACACCGGCCGGAGAAGTTCTCCAAAGCCAAGTCTGCGAAGGGACCAGGCAACACCACCGCCTGCTCCGCACCCGGCCACGTTTTGATGCTGAAGTTACAACCGTTATACCTGCATTCGGCCGGGAAAACAAAGTCAACCCATTTCACCTCTGGCTTCGTTCCAGCAGCCTCATCCCACAGACAAACGTGCACCGCTGTGCATAAACAAATGACATTTGGTAACTCGGAAAAGAAAAGAAGAAGAAAGAAGAAAAAAAAAAAAGAGCCCTGAGTAGCAGAAAAGGGTAAGTCACTTCCTTTCTTCCTCCCGCTGCCTTAAGATCTTCCGTAGCAGTGACAACAGCAGCATCTGGTGGCAATGGTCAGTACCTGGGGTGCTCCTCTCCAGTGTCCCATCCACCCTGACCAGCACCAGTGCCGAAATGCACCCACTCCATCTCCCAGGCTGCGCTGGCTGGACCCCCAGAAGAGGCGATTTCCTCCGGCCTCCCCGTCCGCAGTGCCGTGCGACAGCAAGGACCTGCGGATCAATTGCGACCGCCTAATCCGGGACTAATCTCAGGGATTCAGGCCACGGATGAGCTGACGACGTGGGGCCCCGCGCACCCCAAGGCTCGGGCAGGCGCTGCTGGGGGGATGCCGGGACCGGGAGGGCCTGCAGCACTGCGTGCACGACTGCGAGCACCAGCTCCCGCACGGAAAACTGGAAGGCAAACTAAATCATATTCACGTCTAACAACTTCTTGGTAAAATCGAGTTCCTAAAGCCAGCAGGATTTGGGGGCTGCCGCAGTTCCCAGCAGCACACGCTCGCAGGGTCCCAGACTTTCAGCTTTTGCACACTTTATCGGCTGACGTTTCAGCACAGATGACCTGCTCCCAGGTGACCCGTCCCTCGTTAGTGTTTTAAGAGCATATTTAGCGTTTTAAGAGTAACAGCAATGATTACAAAACAGTTTCAAACTAGCAGTACGTGGATACAGGAGAAATCAATTTAAGTTGTTTCCTTTCAGCATAATCAGGCATCTCAAAATAAATGAGAACTATTAGGTTTGCTACAACTTAATAAAAAGAGATAAATAACCCAAATGACAGAGAACAGTTAAATACATCTATTGACACATAAAGATTAATTCGCTGCATCTGGGAAGCCACATAGGTTTCCCTCCACTTGTTTCTAAAGAATTTGATCCCAAAGTACCACAACAGCGAGATGAGCCCAGGGCATGCTGAGCTGCAGTCCCAACGCAGGAGAGCATTTTCTCCCTTTATTAATGGTTTTCAACGCAGTTACCCGAATTTGGCCCAGGAGGGCACAGCCAGGGTTGTGTCTCGGAGCTTACCGCGGCGATCCTCCCTCCCTCCCTCCGAACGGGTCTGCTTCCTACGGCTTTGTGGCTGAAATATCAGCGCTGTTTACCTACACGCGAGGAAGGCGATACTCGCGGAGAACTCTTTATCCCTGAAGTACGAAGGCGATACTCGCAGAGAACTCTTTATCCCTGAAGTACAGCATCTATCCCCTTCACTGCTTCTCTCGCATGAAGGAAATTTCTTACAGCACCTCCGGCGCTCTCAAATATCCCCCTGCGGATCCCTCTCTCGTTACAAGAAGAGGGTGCTTTGCCTCGCAGCTGCAGCGAGCGGGGAAAATGTAGGTTAGGGAGCTTCCCTCGCCGTGCTATGGGTCCTGGGGAACAGGGCAGCAACCCCGGGGCTGGCGGCCGCCCTGCCCGGAGCATCAGCGGTGGGTGCCGGAGGCCGGGGCAGAGCCGGGCCCCCCCTTGGGAGGTGCCAGCCGCCCCAGCCCAGCGGCTCCGCAGCCTTGCGAAGAAGGTGCAAAACAACGCAGCAAACAACAGCAAAAAAA
>VYZW01046089.1:127611-146097 GCA_013401315.1 Balaeniceps rex
CCGGCGGGTGCGGGGGCACCTCGGGGCAGCGGGGCTGGAGCCCCCGCCGGGGCCGCCCCGGGAGGGAGGGCAGCGGGACGGCGCCCTCTCCCCCTTCTCCAGCCGGCCCGGGGCGGGGAAGGCTGCGGCGGCCGCCGGCAGACCGGCTGCGACACCGGTTCCCGCTGCCGGGCGGGGACCCCGTCACGTCCCCTCTGCCCCCAGCCTCACCGAAACACCGTGCCCGGGTTTGCCCTGCTCCCGACACAGGACGGTGCCGAGCAGCCTTCTTTTGCCCCCTGCATGGCCCCTGGCGCCCACCCCCTGGAGAAGGATGCTTCCCATCATGCTGATCCACCCTCAATACGACCCCGCACCGAGACCTCACTTCTGAAAGGCCTGCGTCTCCCCACGCACTCTCCCACCCGGGAGAAAAAAGCTGGTCTGAGCCTCTGACGCTGGTCTTGTTCCTCCTGCTCCCCAAGGCATGGAGACCTACAGCCTCCCACCACCCCAGGCTGCCCCGCTTTCTACACCTCTCCATCCTTATAGACCCCACTGCTGACAAGGCAGCACCCATCCACGGCCCACCAGCAGCCCTCCCTCCCTGCCGTCCCCCTCTGGCTCCCCACGGGCAAGGGCTTGCAGGGCAGACCCACATGGAAAGCCCAAATCTAGCAGGTGGGGAGGGAGGATGCTCGGAGGTGGACAGGCTGAGCCCTGCCCAGCGGCCCTGCGTGCGCAGGATTACCCCCGTTCTGCCACCCCACCGTGGGCTCTGCACTCTCCCCGCTCCCTTTGCACATCTCACAACAGGCCCCTTAGAAAACCAGCCCAGTGGAAGATAATATTATATATCGAGTGCTTTTGCAGTATGTTATTCCATTCCCAGACACAGCGAGTTACCGCAACCGATCCATATGCCAGCAGACAGCTAGGACAGGGCTGATAGAGTCAGTTTGCTAGCAAATCTCCGATGGAAATGGCCTGTTCTTTTTTTTTTTTTTTAAAAAAACCATCATGACTATGAAGGCACATTCGCAACATGCAACCTACAGGACTCTCTGTAGCTGGTGGAAAACTGAGCTCAATAGATGCTGAGTTCTTCCACAAGCCTCTTTCACTGCAAGAGCGTGGCCAACTCCTGCCAAATTCATGAGGGGGGAGGCGGGCTGGAGTTTCGAGGGAATGCCAGCTCTGGGAATCAAGTGATTACGTAGAAATCGTAGCTCTCATTTAAATTAAAAACAAGCTTTTAGCCCTCATGATGGTGGAAAAAAATTGATTTGAGGATAAAAATTGATTTGGGCACAAAAACTGCTTCACATTTATTATTATTTTTCAAACCATATGATTTTTCTGGAGCATCGGCATCGATCCTTCTGTGTTTAGCAGCGAAGCAGGTCAGCTTGCAGGAGTTCTCCACGAGGCGAGCCGCTCCGAGGGCTCCCGGTCAAAGGCATTATAGAGATGTATAATATTTTGCATTCCAACTTTGAAGATCTGCGTTCGACTGATCTGCGCTCTTCCCGATTTGCACACATCCAGAAAGGGCCGGTTTTCCTCTCTCCCTGTTTCAGCAAATACTGAACTGACATGTCAAATTAGTAGAGCTTCATTATTTTTGTAAAACCCTCCCAAGTAGAGCGGCTAGTATATTACAAAGTATAAATAATTAAAACTAAACGAGAGTTGTCAAAATAATGGAACAAAGTGTATTTTGTGATGCATTATTCTGGCTTGTTTATCCACAAAATTCAGTAATTAGCAAGCAGCCTCTGAATCATTAGTATGAATTAGCAAGGTTTTACTGTATTATTATCTTTATTAATTATCATAATTATTATATTTCATGTATTGTGGAGTCATTGCTAGCAGCTTTGCAGTTAAGGCTGAATTGGCTTTTTCACTTAAAGCAGGATTTAATTCTGTTGTTTGCTACAAAAATGAACACATTTCGTCACCGAACCCGCAGCGTCTCCCCGGCACACACAACCCAATTTCTTTTCAGTGCCGGAGGCACCACAACGGTCCCATTCAAACCATTTTAAAAGCTCGTCTTCCCCAAACGAAGCACCGTTTTCTTAATGCCTCCTCAGATCCCCGGAGCACGAGATTTACAACAACCAGCCCTGTCAAACTTTGCACGTTCATCTGCCTTCGTTAGACCTCAAACAGAGACGATCTGAAAACCCGTCGTCACAAAGTGTTATTGCTATTAATATCCATAAATGCTTTTTTTTTATATATATATATATGCCAGTGGAAGCTGGCAGAGGCAACGCTCTCCATCAAACAAATGTTCTTACAGCTCTCCTCGTGTCTTCAGTGTAGGACACACAGCAGATCCTACCTGAGAAGCATGGGCTTGCCAGACTGCCCTGAGGGCACCAGCACCGGCCAAATTTCAGATGAGGATGACTGCATCTCCTGAGCTCCACGCCAGATGGTGGGCGCAGACAGCAGATGTGCTCCTGCTGTGTCACCCACATCTGGAGTGCAGCAGAGCTTAGGAAGGAGCACGGTGCCCTCATGCCCCTGGAAGATCTCTTTGGGATCTCTGTTGTCCAAATGGAGGGAGCTGAATGAATTCAGGCACCTACTAGGTTTTTCCCAAGCGGGGGAATTTCCCGTGCATGGGTTTGAGTGCAGGTATCTAAACTCCACCCAGACCCCACTTTTTGGTACCTATCCTGTCTCTGAGTCTTTCCCAGCAGGTCAGAGCTCCTTTTTCAGAGCTGGTGACAGCAGAAAGAAGGCTGAGCATCCCTGGGAAGCCCAGCTCCGCAGGAGCCGTTGGAGCAGGGGGGTGTTGAGCCTCACGATGACACCATGCTTGTTGTCCCTGGCAATGCCCACGTTGGACAGGCCTTACCTGCCACCCCAGAGGCTCAGCTCACTCTTCATTAGATCTCACCAGCTGAGCAAGGAGCATCCCAAGAATGCAAAGACTTGCAGAGGGCAGCCCCGGCCCATGCGCCCGTTATTGGCACCGACATAACCTGTAGGAATAACTCAGGTCAGTTAGACCTCAAAGGACCTTCCTTGGGGGATCCCTCACTGCAAGGAGATCTAGGGCAGAGGGAAAATAAAGGCCAAACCTCCAGGCAGGTGGAGCGTGCTCACCTCCCGACGCCACATATGCCCGCTGCAGGCACAGACCTGCCTGCAGGGCTGGGGCAGAGGCTTTTCCCCTCCGTGGCGTGCGGTGGCCGTTCCTCTGGGGCTAGCTCAGCTCCAGAGAAGCTGGGTGGTATCCTCTGTAGGGAGAGCCGGGTGCCAAAGGGGACATGGAGAGGTGGTGCAGACCCTTGGCAGAGGAGCAGCTTTCATATGGCTCAATGGGTCAGCCATCGATCAGCAAAACACCCCCTGGATCCAGAAATAGAGGACCAAGGGAAAAAAACGAGTGGAGATCTTGTGTTTTGGCCAAGCATCCAAAGGCGAGAGGGACGGTCCAGGATGGCTGGAGGGACAGCAAAGCCAGCGGTACGACCCAAGCCACAGCATTCGCAGCAGAGCCGAGCCAAGCAGCTAAACGCAGAAATGAAAAGACGCTGTTCTTTTTGTTCTTTTCACAACTGACTCCTCACAAACCCCAGAATGTTTTTAGTTGCTTTGGCCAGGTCACTGAAAGAGGAGCTCCAAACATGACAACTCACATTTCATGCCTAACATTAGCCCTGGAACAGAAACAGCAGAGCGTGATTATCTCAGCAATCCCATTTAAGCCACACAGACTCCTCACAAAGAAGAGAAAACTCTACAGTGAGTATTTCTAAATATTAGGCTAAAGCTGAACAATCATAATTTCAAAGGCACCTTTTAGAAGCAGGAAAAACTGTCTGAATCTATCAGTTTCGTTATTTGTTTCAGGGCAGTCCTCCTCCTCTCAACATACCACCTAAAATGTCTGCTGAAATGATCTGTAAAATAATTCAGCGCAACGCCGTTTATTATATTTAAAACACTGATATCATTTTCCCATTGTATTATGCAGTTCTATTTTGACATTTTTAGTCTTATCCCCAGTTTATGTCTGAGAACTATTTAATTCTGGGCTACGCTCCTCGTGCCTGCTAGCAAGTATCTAGATCTCTCAATATTCAGTAGCTTCATCGGTCATAAAAGTGCTGAACAAATGGATAAAACCAATTGCCAATAAACACAATGCAAATGTGTGCATTAAAATGCAATGAAATCGGATTAATTAAATCCACATTGCATCTGGATTTACGTGTAATACAAAACAAAATTAAATGCAACTCAGAGAGCTTCCGATTACTTTAAAATGGGTCTGATTGAAAGCGCGTTCGTTTACCTGCGTGGGCTCCGGGGCAGGAACTGCGCTGGTAAATAAAAACATCCACAATGTAGATAAGCTAGATTTGACCCACAAATCAAGGTTATGAATTTGGCATTTCATGTCGTTTAAAATCTAATGTAAAATTGCATCTCTCTGCTAACAAACCAGATGGTATTAGGCCTTCTTTTTGGCATTGGGTTTTGGTACCTGTCCAAAAAATCTTCTTGACATCCTTTAAATGCAGCTATTTAACCACCTGTCACTTTGCTTTAGATGCCCATTGAATTTCTGACAGGAAAAACATTATTTTGTCTACACATTATTTCATGACACAAGAAACGTAGCACATATACAGCGAAGTTTACACATTGTGTGAAAATCTATTTAAAAAAAAGAGGAGAGTTGTTACATGCTACTAAGGCAATTACTCCGTAATTAATGTCATTGACAGGATAAAACATTCCAGAAACCCAAATATAGCAAAACAAAACAAGCTCAAACATGACGGAGAAGCATTAAGGATGCTCAGACTTCAATTTACATTGTTCTTCTGCCCAACTGAAAGCATCTGCTCTCCTTTGGTCAAATATCTGCTCCTCTTTGGTCAGATACCAAACTGGCTGATGTTTACGAGGGAATTATTTTCCCCCAAAAAATCTCCATTAATGTGAATACGCTGAAGACAAAAGGTCCCGATACTGTAAAACACATCAGTAAGTTTCTTCTCGCATCCAAGGTGATACAAGTGCTTGGACACCTTGATGCATCAAACCCAGGCTCCGTGCTCCCTCCTAACCTTTAGGGTGTCAGCCAAATGGAGTCGTGGGTAGGTGGAACCACAAGATCCTCACCGGGCTTTCTTTTTATGAAATGAAAATGTAACAAAACTCAAGTTTAGGACATTTCACAGAGGCTAAACATAGGAAACACAGCTGCACCGATTACCGAGTTGTTTAACTCTATGAAGAGATTTGGCAGCAAATGTCAAAAAACTCAGAGGAGCAGCTCAGGTCTCTGTGAGTTGAAGATGCTACGCGCCGGCAGCGTGCCAGACGGCCAGCTCGGCCTCGCGGGGAGATGGCAACGGTGCTTGGAGGCACGAGCCTTTGCACGAGGCCACCTCTTCCTGAGCTTTCTTGGTAAATCTGTTCTTTGGGGCAACATCAACACACACGGGCTTGAGAATGGCAGCTGATAGCTTGCAGAGCCAGCTCAGGACTGTGTCAACAGTCTCTGCTTCAGAGTGCCACGGCGAGCTGGTCTCAGTTTAGGAAATATGTGGTGTAGCAGGAGGAGGAGGAGATTTTATGGTTTGTTAGCAGACCTGTCCTCTCAAAGGTGGTACGTATCGTTTCTGCTGGCCAGAAGCTTCAACACGAGGTGAAACCCTTTCACTAATAAAGGCAGAGAGCGCCTTGTCCTTAACCTCACCTCCTTAAACCCATACTGAAAGACACTCCTGACTTTTGAAGGATCAAGTGGCCAGCAGACCCCCTCCTCCAAGACGTGGGGCAGCACTTCAGAAAATGAATTTACTCGCCAGATGCAGACTTAGGAGGCCAGCTGCAGGCAGCTTGACTGAAAAGCCCCGACCATGGGCTCTGTACTCACATCTGTCCCCAGTTTGCTTTTGACTTTGGGCATTGTTTGACTGTTTGGGTGCTTGGTATCCTTGTTTCACAGGCAAGCGTAGCAGCTTGCCCTCCTCCCTCGTGCTGCCGCGTGGGAGAAGACTGTCTCAATGGTATGTGCTTGCTTAAACCTGACCCGGCCAGTGATGCTCATACAAATTTGGGGCAGCAAGATCAGGGTGGCTACATAAGAGAGAGGACCGTGCACTCTGGGGCGGAGTGAGGACCTGGGGTTGTTTGGAGATGAGGACCAGACCCATCTTGGGGGGTTTGGACCAGCGCTGCCCCAGCTTTCACCTTGGCACACTGGCACAGCGAGCACCAGCACACCATGCTGACGTTTATAATTCCTCCAGGAAAATGTAAGATTTCAGCAGGCAAACTGTAAGTAAAGAAGCGGGCTACGTCCAGGAGCGTAAATACAGGCGTTGTCTTGCACAGATTGAGTTTGCAAGCTTTACCCTGAAAAAAAGAGAAGGCTGGCAGGAATAGAGAGAGGCGAGCTTGCTCCGCTGCTGTCTGGGGAAGGTGTCACGGGACAACCCAAGAGTTTGAGGAGGTGATGCTCAACTCCGCCAGTGACACGCTGATCAAGGGCAACGAGCCTATAATCCAGCCCCCAAATCCAACGATCAGTCAAAGACCTGCCCCTTCACCAAGGTGGGCACGCCAAGGTCCACGTTCCTTCCTCAATCACCCAATGGAGGTATTTTTTCCATGAGACATCAGTCAATTCTAGCAGCTTCCCACCTTTTGCCCACGTGAACGGCGTGGGAGTTGCCCCCGTGGGCTGCGATTAGCCCAGTCTCCCGTCCTCGGCGAGGCGGAGCTCGGAGCCGCTCAATTTTGCACGCGTAGGACACCTAGTGAGTAAGGTTTCTGTAACTAAGTGTTACAAACACATTCGAAACAATTTGTCAGGGTCTCGTGCCACTTGTGTAATAGAGCACATCAATCCCAGGTGCTTCCCCAGCCCCTGGCAGGAGTATTACACCAGAGATGAGTTTGGCTTCATAGCTTTAATTTTGCTGTGCGGTTGCTGAGAAGCAGCATTGCTTTTGACTTCAAGGATGTCACATACTGTGACCAAGTTTAACAGTTTCTTCAGTATTCTTCCTCCCGAAGTAAAGGAGTCATCCCTTATAACTACGCTTTGAATGAACGTCTTGGGCTCACGCTCCGAAAGTGATGCAATTGAATCATCTTGCCGGTTCATTTGGAGGGGCGAAGCCGACGCTCCCCTCCTTTACCCAGAAAATTAATCTTTCTGAGAGCATCTCTCCGGCTCTTCAATGCAGCGGAGAGTGATTTTTGTTTTATAAATGATCTCCTAAGCTTGCAATAGGTGGTTTCTTTCTCTAAACTTATTCAATATTTTGGCGGTGTGAGGGAGCTCCTGTGCTCGCCCTCAGCCCACTGCGGAGATTGGCAGCTGATCTTAGAAATGAATTCTTTTTTTTTTTTTTTTAAAACCATCTTCACGTGGCTCTGCTTTGCCAGGGTGACAGGAAAAAATTATCTATTGTGAGATTTGCCAATTGATCTCGGATTAAATGTCAAAATTCATTTTAGCTCAGTTTCATTGCTGCGATTTTTTCTAATGTTTCCAAGCCTCTGCTTTTGCTTTCACCCAGCTTATCATAGCTGGGCATTTTGTGGCAGGGTGGGAATTTCCCAGGGTAGCCTCTGATCTGAAGTTAGGTACACTTTCTACACTTTAAAAACCTTTTTTTGCATGTATTCCCACGCCTCAACACACGCTGCACCCCTACTTGACAACCCAAAATATTATCGCCTTAAGATGCAAGGCTAAAATTAAGTCCCAGCTTCCACTTGCTATATATGTGTTATACTTTCCTAGTGACGGAAAGTTACCTTTTTAAAAACAAAAATGTTAGTGAACCTGGAGGTTATCAGTGGTTTCTAGCTATTTCAGCCTGACCTGGGATGACTCCTGCTCCTTTAGATGGTTTGTCATCGTCCGTGCGGGGCTAATGGAGTGAGGGAGAGGAGAGGTTTGACACAAGTCTAACATCAGGCATCTGTAATGGCATCGCTAAAGCGTTTGAGAGTCTGCAGCTTTGAACATGAAGAAGAACTCTGATTCCCCAGGCTTTTGGCAGCCTTCCTCCAGGGTTTCTGCTGGTCGGTGTTATTAGCTGAGCCGGACAAATAATGGATTTTCATTTCAATGGCAGAACTAAAGACTCCAGCAATGCCAGGGAGGGTGCGGGGAATTGTCACAGGTTAACCCCCAAAACGTCCTCTGTCTGAAACAAAACTTTCGGCTAAGCGGCAGGTTACTGCCTGCCCTCTGTATCTTAAGATAATGACATTAGTCAGGAAACAGAGGCTTTCTGTCAAAGCAAAAACTGAAAATGTCTCAGTTTTGAAAATGTTGAAATGAGATATTTTGAATATTTTCAATCTGTTCCCCCGGCTTCTCTTTCTCTTGCGGAAAGAAGTTGCAAAATTAATACAAATCACAAATTGTTTACCCCCGATAAATTCAGTTTTCACCAAAAAGATACCTCCTCCCATCAGCGTCCAAGGACGAGCCCTGTCTGCCTCAGGCCCAGCTGCAGAGACCTTGGTTCTCGGCTCTGGACACCCTGGTAAAATACTCCAAACCACAACCCACACTCTTCCTCCTTCTGGCCCCTGTTCTTCCTCCCCTACCCTGATGCTCTTGCTGCCCTGACAGTCCCTCAGTGCCCTTTTCTCCATCGTGCCTTTTACTCCTGCCTCCTCTCCTTGGTCTTCTGGGCTTGAGTTTCACCTTGGCCACCTTCTCCCCATGGCTATACAAGACCTTCCCCCTAAATAAAAGCAGCAAGTACCACAAGACTTGGCAAAACTTCTTTTTCTTAGTTTCCTAAGTTCTGCAGGCTTATTAGGAAACTTGTACAACATGGATGTTGTACAGCTTCTTCCATGCTGGAATTTTTACTTTGTCTCTTAATAAACATCATCCCAGATTCTGCCATTTTACCACTGTTTTCCTCTACGCAGTTAAAAAAGCCAGAAACGCAGTCCCTGAGCAAGGCCAACAACATGAAATCAGCGTGGGCTGTGCAGGCTGAGCCGCTCAGTACATGCTCTGGATCAAACAAAAACACAACTTTCAAAAAGCCAAACCCCGCCGCTCTACAGCTCACGATCTGACCCAGAAGGTCTTTGCCAGAAGAGTTTGCTCTGAGAAATGGCATGGGGGGTGTCAGGAGAGATGACTTCAGGGGAAGTTAGGCTGTGGATGATGAAAATCAGACTTTTAGAGGGAAGTCAAGTTAAATCTGAGTGAGCAGTGACTCCCATTCAGTGCACGTGTGCTCGTGGGCACAAAAGCACCCACCCAAACTCGGTCCGTACTGAGGATCTGAAGCATCCACTTGCTCCCTGTCCTACAGCTGCTGGAGGACTTTGTACGTGAATGTATCGGGGAAAGAAGGATTTACCCTGTCGCGATATTCAGGGGGAATCTGAGGGCGTCCCACACTACACTGACACAACAGCCGCTCACCATCCCACCGGGCAGGGGAACAAGGCTGCGGGGGTTTGCCGCAGGGAGAAGTGTCCTGGGAGCGCAGGCCGTGCCGGTCGCTGCTCACCTTCGGCATCTGAGGAGCCTTTGGAGAACAGAAGATTTTTGCCACATGGGATCACCTTAATAAAATGCCAGTGAGACACAGTACTTCGTTATGGTCATGAGCTGGAGAGAGGGGTTCTCTGCAAAATAAGTTTTAATGGGGTTTGTGTTGTTTTGGGTTTTTTTTTTTTTTTTTTTTTTTGAAGCAGATGAAAGTTTCTGCACATTAAATAAAAAAAGGGGGGGAAAACCCCACAAAAAAAGCCCAGAGCATATTTTTCCTGTGGATGCATTGCAGCCTTTGCTCATGGGCTCTGGGCTGGCTGAGCTCTCATGTCATGTCCCAGGCCATGGCAGATCGAGCACCGTGATGCAGAGCAGAGCCCACATCTTCCGGAAATTCATGTTTTCCCCTGAAAGGGGAGAGTCTCGAGATTTCAAACAAACCTTTGCCAGCTGACTGTGCAACTAAAGAAAACACTGATGTAATTCAATGAACAATGAGGAACCCAAACTTAGCACAATGATCATTCTGGCTTTGTTTTCTGTTTCAGCAGCTCTGCACAACATTGATTACATTCAGAGGGGCCACGTTTGCAGAAACCAAGGTCTGCAAGGGAGCGCATTCTTCGCTTGTGTTAGGAATACACCCCTGCTCCACGTGAACGCAGGCACGAGCATTTAACACGGCGAAACCCACTTGCACAGCACAGTTAAATCACGCTTGAGTGTGTGCGACAGCTATGCTTATTCCCCTTGCCCCTTTCTTCAGAAATGCAGCCCCAAATGACGTCCAAGAGCGCTTGGTTTGGAGGCAGAGCCGCGATGCCTGAGGTCTGTGGGAGCTGGACCGCACGGAGGAGCCTGCTCCATCCAATGCTGGAGAATGAAATTATAGTAGTGAAATCATTCATGGCCTGGGTTTCCAGAGCACCCACTTCATCCAGCTCTGGACTTCACTCAGTCTGGTTAATAACGTGCATTTCAGCAAGCGGCACCCTTCGGCGGAAACATCCTTGCATTCCTCAAAGGCGGGGAGCAAGCAGCTCCGTGCAAGAGCAAGCGCATCGCTGCGGCGTTCGTAGGCATAAACTGCTGCTGAGCGCGGCCGCAAACACCGGCCACTAAACCCATATTAAAAACAAGTAAACGACAAAACCCCAGCCAACTCGGTCTTCTCTGAGTCTTTGAATTTAGTATGCATATATATGGTTTTTTTCGGAAAGGAAATGTTTATCCCTCTCAGATTTTAAATGGGGGCTAGAAAGAGCTGATAACATATCTTTAAATAACAATGTAAGCCCTGAGTTTCTTTTCCCTGGCTGGTAAGACAGGGCTCCCAGTCTGGCCAGCTATTAAGTCTGCTATTTCAGGTGCTCGTATCAGTACCAGCCTTTCAACGTACTGAAGGCAAGGCAAAAGAGGATGTGAGAATGATGGAAAAAAGGTCCGTAAATTATTTTTGACTATTTAATTCCAGCGAGATTTTTTTTTTTCCCCCCCGGTAATCTTTCAGCTGAATGCAAGTTTGAGATCACTGGGAGAGGCAAACCCACACTCGCACTGCGGGCTCCTAGCCAGTGTCGTGGGCTAAAAGAAGGTTGCCTTGTAGAGCTAGATAATTCATTTTGAGATGGGAAACAAAGGACAGGAACACGTGGATGGTCTCACCTGCGCAGGGAGGCTGCCAGTGGAGCCCCACGGGGACGTGGGCTGGGGCCAGTGCGGTCCAACATGTTCATCAGCGATCTGGAAAAGAGAGCAATTAACACGGTGAGGGCGTTTGCAGATAATGCAAAGTGTTTGCATATTTTCGTAGGCCAGCTTTGCTGCTGGAAGAAAGGTGTTGGGAACAACACGAGCAGCATGGAGAAGGATGCTCAGGAGCAACCATTTATTGTCTCTTATAATGGAAAAAACAGTGGGACCTGTATTAAATTATCCAAAAGAATGTAGTTGTCCAGCCCATAAGAAATTAAATTGTGGACCTCATTGCCATAGGGTGCTGTGGGACCAAATGTACGGGTGGGTTTAAAAGGGGCAAGTTCTTGAAAGCAATTAGTTGTGATGACCTGAATGTATAAGATCAGGAACTCTCTACATTCATATTTTCCTAAATCTGAGCTAATACCCTGGGGAAGCATCATTCAGTACAGGCTTTGTCTCTTCTACACTTAAGCAGTCACTGTTGGAGATAAGATATTAGGCTATATGGATATTTAGGAAACATTCATGGCCTTAAAATCAGGGCAAAAATTTGCTGACGTGGGCCCTGACCACAAGTGAGTAGGGTACAGTTAACTGCAGCAAGTTCTGGGTTCAGTCCGAAAAGAAAACAGGAGGCAAGCGTAGAATGTGGAAAGTGCTATAAAAACTACAAATTTTATTGTTAGCGATGAACGTGGTGGTTGTTTGTCAATAACATTTGAGGAATCTTTGCATCAGCCTAGTGACAGAGCTGACCCAATAACATCTAAGTATTATTTATGCTCTGATTTACTCACTAAGTAGCAACAAGAGCCCGTAACTAATTCACGAAGCAGCATTCCAGCCGCACGGATCAGGCAAAGCCCCAAGCACAGCATTTTCCCTACCCAATCCACTTTTGCAAAGACTGGGCCAAAGGTCTCTCCTGCGCAGGAGTTTGCGTCGGTTTGGCTAGGAGCAGAGTTTGCGTCGCTTTGCACGGTCGTGCCTTCACGCCTCTCGTTTTGCTGCGCGTCCCCAAATCGGGAGCCTTGGCCAGGGACAAAAACCGACAGATTTCACCCAGGTTTAGGTTATGCCCCAAATCGAGCACCGCCGTTGCGTGAAGCCTGTCCTCCCTACACCGGCGTATTTGGTACGTCTGTTTGTTTTCATATATAAAGAATATCTTCATTAAAAACCTGCAAACAAGATCATTCCCCCTTATTTATTGAGTGGCAACTTAAACATTTGTGTTGGAAGTGTCGAAGCAGGCATGGCTCGCGGTGTAAAGTCTTTGTTCAGCGCTGCGCAGCGTTTACTCTGCGTTAATCCCGATGTGCTACCCTGAGCGATAACTGTTTGCCTTAGCAGAGGAGTGCTCGGAAAGCTCAGGCAAGGCAAGACCTCAGAAAGTTAAACCATTAATAAATCTACAGGTAATTTCCTGGCTGTGAGAGTTCACTATCATAACAAAAATAAATAAAAAAAAGTGACATCTAAATTATACCTCTGATATTAAGAGCAGTTCAAGTGTTGCTTACAGTCTGAGTCACAGAATAAACAGGGAGTAAACCAGAAGCCGCGCGAACCTCGCCGGTTTTACATTTGCAGAGCTGCGGATCTGAGACGAGACTTAAGCTGGGCATGTGGAGAGATGCAGAAATCTTTAGATTTGCATATACAATATTGAGATCATGAGAATGTCACATTTAAATGCAAAACTCACGTGTCTCATGAATAAATCATGAATGGTGGCAAGACTGATTTATTCTTTTTTTTTTCCCCTCCAATTGTCATCTCCCCCCCTTCCCCACCCGCTGAACAGACACTGATCTGCACAGCAGACAATTCCTCCTTCCCTTCCCGAGGAAACGCATTGGTAGATGAGACTCGATAAGAAGCTGAAAGCTCTTCCAAAACAAAAACATGTGCGTGTGTTTCTTGTTTATACTTGGCTAGGAAGTAAAGAAGCATCATTTCCTCTCCCTCTTTTTTTTTTTCCTCTCCCCTTTCTCAAGAGATACCTTAACACCATGGCAACAGCCTTCAACCCTTTTCTTGTATGACACAACCAGATTTGGAAAAGGTTAGCTGTGTGTTGTAATCAAATCCAGGCAGGTCAATCATGTAAAGAGATGACTTCCCATGCACCGCGGAATAGTGAATGAACAGATCACATAGGTCTTCCTCCCTTCCTTCCCCTCCTTCTCCCCTCACCATTTGAAGTGCCAGGGTATTAGCATTTTGTCTCTGGCGAATAAAATCGAAGTGAACAATTTCCAAAGGTTACTAGAAAATAAAGAGCATTGCAGAGATGGAGAAGAACCGGTGGTTGTAACACCCAAGAACAAAAAAAGTCCCCGACGTGGACATGAGCCTCATGGTGTCATTAATGAGCAGAGAGGTTTTATGTGCAAAACAACAACAAGAGAGACGTGTCTATGCTGTCAAACATGCCCTCTCTCACAAACTAAGCATATCCAGCTTCCTCTTGCTGCATGTGTATCATTTTCAGGCTTAAGATATCACTGCCAATTTCACGCTTTGAAAACGGCGATTCGGATCTCATTAATGTCAGGCTGGGATTGGGGGGTGGGTTCTCTTTGATGACACTTTCTAAAAGTCAGACATTTAGGATTCATCCAAATGATGGGAATGTATTAATTCTGACAAAACTTGCTTCAGAAAAGATGTCTCTGGTCAGCGATGAAATTTCTGATCAAAGCTGGGAACACACAGCACAAACTATCTGAGAGCCGGGGGAAGACAGACACTTGGACATGGGACATTGGAGCTCCTGATGCATGGTGCTCCCCATAGCTCCTGATGAAGCACCTCCACATGGTAAATATAAAGCCTTCATTGACTTGGTGACTTTAAGTTTCCTTTTCCACACCAAATGCTGAAAGTCCTGGCTGCTGACATTCAGCCTCCATTGATGCACCTCTACTGAATGCTAAGTTTTATGGGAAAAGCCACCCAGCAGCCCCACAGTCAATCGCAAGCTGCTCTGTGCATCACTTGGGTTCAAGTTCCTGGCCAGATGATCAGAAACTTACTTCACCCAAGGTGCCACATAGCTTATAAGTGACTATGTGCTGTTTCAGGGGTTTGAGGGTTAGTCTCAATCTTCCTTAGCATTACTAAAGCCCAAAACACTAGTAAAGCCCTCTTACTTGTCCCATTGCAGGAACATTCTGGGGATGTTGGAAGGTTTTGTGGGACAGGGATGTTCCACACTGAGCTATACAATATTCTTACTGTGCAGTATTCACCAAAGCAGCTTTCGGCAACACAGGGCTTTGCAAGCTTTCTACACACCTGGTATTTGTCAGGGCTGTGCTTTGATTTAAAAAGAAGAGCTTGCAGTCTGGGTGTTAGTTTCCAGGACTATTTGCTGCTTGTATCTGCAACGTGGTGTTGTAACACGCTGCAGTTTGTAGCTGGTGGAAATCATTTCATGGTTGTAGCCATGAACACTGCAGCAGCTGGGCAGGATCCTACAGCAGTGATCCCCAGTGACATTAAGCGGACAGGTAATGGTTTGGCATAGTCCTGCTGCAATCCAAACAGGGCCAAGCAGGACTCCAGCTGCTGCTGTGGCTGTTTCTCTATTGAGCAAGAAACAAATCAGTCCAAAGGCAGTGGGTTTGGCCACCGGCTATTTGCAGACACTAATTTCAGCTTAGTGTCCAGCAGGGAACGGAGAGACAGGGAGAGGGAAAGCTGAACGCCCAGACCACCCCCTGAACCACCCCTCCCTCCTTGGGATAGCACTGCCCCCTTGATATCAAAGATGCAGTGAACTCGGTATTTTGTATTAATCAATGTAACCTACGCTATGCACAGCTCACGGTTGGGTGTGTGTGTACACACTATCATGGATGCTTTGTTTCACTCTAGAAATGAACTAAAACAGCCGGAGCATAAACAGAGCAGACCTTCCTCCCTCTGGTTCCCTTCAAAACACACGTATTTAACCAAATCTGTGTTAGGCACATACAGCTTCCTATGATTTTGATTCAGAAATCTCCAGCTGGTGATGCTGACCTGGCTATTGACTCTAGTGAAACTATTCCAGTTCATACCCACCAAAAAACTTACACTAGGCCAGTTCATTCCATTAGCCAAGGCAGTTTCCCCCAAACCCTTGGGCAGACCTTTTCAGATCCTAACTGTAAACACACCATCCATTACGCCGATGCAAATTGCACTGGAAGGCGGTTGAATTT
This sequence comes from Balaeniceps rex, assembly GCA_013401315.1. NCBI lineage: Eukaryota > Metazoa > Chordata > Aves > Pelecaniformes > Balaenicipitidae > Balaeniceps > Balaeniceps rex. The sequence goes on from VYZW01046089.1 coordinate 143,035, forward strand.
CAACGACGAGTGTTCAAGGCCACTCGTGCATCCTCATTTCATCTTCCTGTGAGCATGTCTGACAAAGTCTAAACACTAGGTTTTTTTAAAAACAGGGAAACTTTAAGCATCTTAAAATAGTCTTACAATAAAAAGAGCCAGCAATCTTAAACCTAAGTTCACCTACAGCTTTCTCACCTACTGGAAATTTCCAAGACCTAGTTTTGGTTGAATTTTACTTATAAGATGTTTCTGATCTCTGGATGTTAGCTACTATAGAAAGACAATACTTAAAAGTGGAAACTTAGAATGAAGAAGGAATCTTAGAAAAGTATGAGCTACTATTTCAGGAGAAGGCCTTTTAGCTAACATGCTTTGTTCAATCTGCAGTAGGAAAATATCTATAAAAATGGCAATGTTAACCAATGCTTGAAATTTAAATTAATCATTTTATTTTGAAACAGCTTATCTTTCAGCACTGGATCCAAGTTCCATGTCAGAAAAATTTTTATCATTTCCCCTCAGCAAAGGATAAGAATGGAGAGCGTAAGAGGGATTAGGATGAAACCATTGCAGGCTTGATAATGGCAAAGAGGTTTTTAAAAGATTGACTTTGAAGTGAAAAATTAAGCAAACCTTTCGAAAAAGATTTCTTCTTAATCAGAAATAGTGTATTTATAAGAGGCACCAAATGTAAACAACAGAAACAGCTAAATGCCAGACTGAATGTCATCTCCAGTAACCTGGAAGCAGAGTTCATTTTTCTCAATTTACATGCTGACATTAATGGAGGCAAAGGAGACTTGCTCGCTACCGAGCAAAGCTGGGCACTAAATGATCTAGTACCCGTGCTCCTGTTCCTCCCATCACTGAACCATTTCTAGCAGCCAGCAGCAACTTCTCCCGAGCATCCTTTTCAAAGAGGTTTCTGTGGGAAAACCTGATTTTAGTCCAATTGCCACAGGGTGCCCAGAGCATCAACCAGAGCCAGGCCACAGCATGAAGAGTTTTCCACCACTTCAAACCTGGTTGGTATCAGGTGGGCACTGTTACCACATGGGGCTAAAGTCACATCTGTTAACGTGGTATGGACCGAGGCCAGAAGACATTTGGACAGCCAGGCTGACAGGTCCATGGACCAAGCTGTAGGGCTTGGCTGGACAGACAGCTGCAGGAGGTAGTGCTTTTCTAAATGTTTTTAAGAGCCTTATGACTGGATAGCTCAGTCACATAGAATTTGTTTTAGTCTCTAATTAGATTCCCAAATTTGTTTTAGTCTCTAATTAGATTCCCAAAATTCCTCAATCAGGAGAACTTTTTCCACTCTTTAAGTTACCTGCCAACAGTTCTAGTTGTTCAGTGTTAGTCTATTGGGTGACTAATAGTAGTAGCAGAGACAGCTTTGCATGCTGGCTGGGTTTTTTTTTTCCAATGAAGACACGTCAGGGAATAAATATTCCCAGTATCCTTCAGAGTTCTCTTCCCTTCCATGAGGTTTGGCTTTTTTATTAGATAAGTTATCCGCTCAGCTCTCCACTTGCAAACTTACTATACCATCTCCCTCCTTTTTTTTTTTTAAAAAAAACCCAAACAAACCAACTCACATATACTAGCCTGATTTTCCCTTCTCTGTGCTAGGCATCATCACTTGACCTTGAACCCTGAAGACATAAAATAGTCCCAGAACAACAAAAAGTCAATAGCTTGCACCTACCTGGTATCTGAGAGAAAGAATCACGCACATCTGACAAAGCTGGAGAATTAGCCCCTTCAACACTGCATATTTTTCCCCTCTTTCTTTTAGGTGATGGAGCCCTTTCAAAACACTGTTCAATAAAACACCTTACCCCACCACAATGGCTCCAGGTTGCGACTCCCACTTGCAGGACCTCTTCAGCACTCGTGACTTTGCCCAGGGTTGGCTGCCCGCGGCTGTTAAATAGCAGCCCGGTGCTCCCCAGCTGCAGGTGAGCCAGGGCTCACAGGTGAAAGTTTTGAGTAATACAGCGATAAAGGCTGCTAAAAATCCCTTCTTGCTGTTTGCTTCCTATTTTTTCCTGTGCTTAATCATCCGTTACCCTTTCACTTCAGTTTGGTGGTTTTAGGAACTACTCTGTGTGATGAACAGTTTAGTCCCTTGTACCTAATTAAAAAGATTTTGTTGTTTCAGCTGTATTGCTTTCCCCTTTTTATGTCCACTTAGCACCAACAGTTGGAAGGAGCAGTACTGGGCATGGGCAACATCAAAGTTAGTAGGCATAGGAAAGTACTTAAACACACTTAATTTTAGGGTTGTGTTTATATCACGCTGATTTCAAGAAAATCTACCCTGAAAATTAGGTTCCATATAGGATTGTTATCCTGAATACGAGATCTAGTAGGTATGATACGGGAGAAGCTGATCCTTTGTTTCTAGCAATGCTCTGAGAATAAACATCACCCACATTAAAATACCAGATATCTCCTGAAATGATCCAACCGTGATCTTAGGGACAGTGTAGAAGTCCTTTCCCGTTCCAGTTTGGCCTTTCCCATAGTTGAAGCTTGTTTTAATTTATTTTCCTGAGTTTTAACATATCGAATCCCTATTCAGCTTTAGAAGTAATTATTATGTCAAAGCATAAGGTATTTTGAGACCTACTAACAGATGCTCTGCTGTTATTTCATATCCACCTACGGCACTGAAGCCTCTTAGGCATTAATGAGCACCGTCTCTGAAGGGGACTTACAAGCAGCCATGTGGGAAGGAAACAATTTCCTAGGCTTGATCTCTCAATAAATGCAAAAATCATCCCTGCTATCTCCTCCTCCCTTTGGGTTGGCTTCGTTCCCCTCTCATTTCCAAAGGATCACTACATCAAAGATGTGAGAGAAGACCCGGACTAGAAGTGCTCGTTTCAAATTCAAGCCTAGGACAAATGAGCAGGATTTCCAGCAAAGTTAATGACGGCAGCGACCACAGACACCGAGATGCTACTGAGCATCACGCTCCAGTGAGCTCTCAGTCTTTTTGTGTCCACTGCAGCAGGGTGGATGGAGATATTTATCATAGAATGAATCACAGAATGCTTTGGGTGGGAAGGG
>VYZW01046093.1:2979-42718 GCA_013401315.1 Balaeniceps rex
AAATTTTACACATTAGTTCTCAGACACAGTTCAGTAATTCAATAGCACCAGGTTACCATTAGTCACAAGACCAAAATATGTTACTCTCCATGCTTTAGCTCCTTGATTTGTATATGTCATTTTACGAGAGAAAATTATGAGATTGTCTATCATTCAAAGTAAGTTCGTATGTTGTTTACATACCTGAGGATGATCCATGACAAGAAGACTCTGACAATCCTATTACAAAAGAGCATACAAATTAAACAGAAAACAGACACTTTTTTGATATTTGAAACTGCGTTAATGAATGATTGCATTGTACAAACACAAGAGAGACATTACAGATTGATTTTCTACAGTAGTATCTGAAAAATTAATTATAGGTTCAGAGACAAACCTAAAATTATCAACAAGTAAAAAATTAAAAAAAGCCCCTAGATTGTTTCTTTGGATATTGCCAAGCTAAAATAATTTTTCTGTGCTTAAAGATGAAATGTGTATATATTCAGTTAATATGATGGGGAAAAGTAGCTAAAAAGTTTGATGGTTAGCTAATTTTATGTGTAATTACTCTGTGAAAATGTTAAACTGAATAGGTTATTCTCGACATTTTTTTTTCTATGCAATAAAAAATGTACTTACTTCTATGCTATCAAAGTTAACTGCACTCCCACTCAGCACTCGAAGGGATAATGGCTGGAGGTGTTGTCTCTCTCATTACCCACCAGGGTGGAAAGAAAGGAGTATCTATCCATCCCCAATGGTCATTTAAAACCTCGTTGTTATACTAAAAAAGTAGTGATGACAAAATCCAGAAAACATGAAAATTAGACACTCAAGCATAACAAGTTACTACATGTTTTACCTGTGCAGGGGATTAGTTTATCTTTTTATGTATCTGTGCATGTGCTCCGGAACGTTCCAATTTAGTTTTCACTCCTGATTAATGTATTTAGCACTCATCACTGCACCTTGCACTCATATTTAAGAGACAGAAGCTACAGATAATTACTCTGCCTAAAGTAGTTCAGGAAAGTACAGACGTTTTAGCTTTAAAAAAAAAAAAAAAAGGATGCATTCGCTGTAAGCTTTTTCATTTTATTTGATTTTGTTTTATGGAGTGTGGGGCTGTTGGGGTTTTTTTCCCCCTTATGAACAATGTACAACATTTAATATGAGAAACAAAAAAATGTTTGCATATAATTGTCTGTCTTGGACAGAAAATATTGAAATCTGTCAGTCAATAGGTGCTTCATTTTCAACCCGTCAGCCTGGTGAGAGCTTGATCTTTTATTGCAGTCAGATCAAAATCATGCACCTGAGGTGTCTCATTTAGCCTACAAAATCAACTTATTAGTAGAATTCCTTAACAAGAGGAATTATATCCCCAACAAAATTATGTCTCATGCAGTAAATAAGACTCAATGTTTTATGACTAGATTCTGATATGCTTATCGTTGTACGGCAAAAAGGCCATATGTTAAGTGCTGTGATATCTGTGCCAAATAAATCATCGAGAGCCAGTTCCTGTTAATCTTACTCACGTATGTTATTGCACTGAAGTTGGATGTTTTACTCCCATGATTAAGGTGAGAATGGTTCTTCAGAATGGCAGTTTTCTAGAAGTGTGAACTCACCTGTTTCATGTATATTATTTTCTTCAAAGCTGTGCACTGCAGTCTCCAAATGAAGCTCTTTTAATTGAAAATGTTTCCATAACTCTCTAACACTGAGCTATCTCCAAACTAATGATCAGGCTCCAAATAAATATGCCAAATACTTATGGTATTATTTATGTGCTATACACAAGCTCATCATTGTCTTATGAATTGTAAATATTTATAAGTGGCTCATATTAAAGTAGTTGTCAACTGCAGCCACAGTACTTCACCTTCTGTCACTCCCAGGTATCAAGGGGGCTGATTCAATCACTCTCTTGTCAGGCTACCTTTCTTCTCCTGAATACCCAAATCCCTAAACACAACAAAATATAAATGAATGAAAAGTGCTAATGATGCATCGTTACCAAGAGGTATCAAGTTTTTTAAGGTCCTTTGCTGACTAAATTTTAAATTAGCACAATTATTCAGAGCATTCCCCAAGGCACCATTCATTATGCTTAGCCGCTGAGCTGAGGCACACTGCAAACGAAATATATATTACTGTCCACATGTCTGTCTGCCTTCCTGGAGTAGGAACAAATGTAATATCTACTTGAAATGGCAATACTCAGAATTCATGATATAAAATGTTTTTGTGTATTGAAAGACATACAAGTGTGCATATATTTTAGCACTGATGATATTACTGCATTGTTATTAGAGCTCTGTTACCTAAAATGTATTTATTATCCTCAGAGATCTTGAATAAAATGGACAGGCACTTAGAGACTAAGTATGTTATTTAAAATGTTGTTTCGTCTACTTCCTAACACAGCAATTTTAATCTCGATTGAAATGCAAAGGCTGCTGAAGCCGAGAGCTAGAATGTGTCTGGTAGTGCCTAATCCTTCCAGAAGCTTATGGCGCACAGTGGATTCATTTTTCCTTTGGCCCTGTCATCAGCAAACAAGTCTGAGTGGACACTTCCCTGCTAAATGTACTGGGCAGCCTGGATATCAGATCTTTTAGAATTCCCAGTAGTAATGACCTGTGTTAAATCTACCATGTATGTCAAAATTTGTCAAAAATTGTCAAAATTTGCTTTTTTTTCATGCAGTAAAGGAAGAGTCTGAAGCCCTTGCTCTTTGGGATATTTAACAGTTCTCTGAACAATAAGAAAGGTAATATTGACATGACAGATCCTTCTTGGATTGTCCACAAAGTAGATCAATTTGGTGCACACGGCAATATGCATGGTGTTATTCCTTGTAAAACACTGGTGGCATTTTTTAGAAGAATAACAAAACAACCAGTCCTTATACCCACATTACTAGTTAATAAGAAAAGAGGAAAAAGGTGTGACTGCCTACATGCAAGTGATATACACATGGTCTCGCCAAACTACACGGTTGACAGCTCTTCCAGGAAAACGCAGTGCCCATTTGTCCTCACACAGATGAAAACAGGTATATTCGTAAGAGAAAATTATTTCTGTATGTATCTAGCTGTGAAGTCCTGAGCTGCTTTTTTAGCCCAATGACATCACCACACACAAGTTGGGCCCCACGGCACAGATGTGCTTTCATGTGCAGTGATATCACTTTCACTAAAACAGTAAAGGCATGACTTTCAAGCAGTTTTAAAATTCAGATCAGTTCTGCTCATATTTAATCTAGACATGTTGGTTTAACACCAAGCCAAGCCAGACCTTTTAATGTTCAGTGGCCATGATATAAAATTCTTCACCGTGTTGCACCAATAAATTCAGAAGTGCAGTGTAATTTGCTATAGTCACAGTGACTGTTTTGAAATTTAAGCAGGCGTTTAAAGCAACCCTTCTTTTTGTGTCTTACCACAGTACTTCAGCTCTTTGGACAACATTTTTTTTCCCCAAAAACAATTAACTGTGAGGACAGAATAACTTGCTCCTGCTTGGGTTGGTCAGGTTGAGATTAGATTAAAGGTAGGCTGCAAAACGCCATCGGACTCTTCCTGAATTAGGAAGAGTTTCACTGTGGAGTTATTTAGGAGTTGTTTAAAACAAACAATGGAAAGAAAGTGCCACTTGACACTGACAGCAAGTATCTCTGTTCATTTTGCATTGTCAATAGCTCCAGTGGTAGCACTATTCTTTTGACAGCTAAAAGCAGATGTGTGGGTTAAGTATGGGAGCAATTCAAATGTCCATAGTAAACTGCAGGGGGGCAGAGAGAGCTCAGAGAGCAGCAGCTTTAAAGTAATTGACTAATACAGTAAGGATATTAAAGTCATTTAGTGCCAAAAGGGAACACACTGATCCTTGACCCTGAGCCACTTTGGAGTAATCTAGTATTCAATCCAGCGTGTAATGACTGCCAGGCCTGTCAATCCTCCGGGCTCTCCAGTCAAATGCCTGTGGCTACTATTGGCTTATGGTAAAAGGACAAAAATGCAAGGAAATGCCTCTCAATCAGGCTATGATGTGATAATGTTATTGCTCCAATGTATTCTATATTGTCCCTGCATAGTTTAATCTGTTGAGATCCATGTCAAAAATTGCCCTTGTTCCCCAGAGGTCTTTACTCAACCTTTTAGTAATACAAGTGGATTTGAAAGGAGAGGGGTAACTCACTTGATGAATTGTTTCCAGTTAATATAAAAAATAAGAGGTCAACTGTGGCTTAAAGGCTAACCGTGGAAGGTATAAATTAGAATAAGCATGCTAGTAATCTGATTAGTAAAGCCTTGCTCTTCATTTACCCCAGTGGGTAAAATATTTTACAATAAATAATATTGACACAGAAATTTATTTACATGAGTGACACAATTGCTACGAAGTTTAGATGCTGAGAGGACTTTCGGCAGGGAAGCAATAAGAACAAAAGGCTCACTTGCTTCTGTCACTTCTTGTGCTTAAAAATTCTGCAACTACTGGGAATCTTGTATTTTAAATTAGGCACCTCACATTTGAAAAATATAATTATTGCTACAGGCTGAGTAGTCCACTTGAGCTTGAAAGAAGGAAATTGCCATTTTTTGTTATTTTGATTTTGCTAATTAAAACAGGGAAAACTGACCCACATAGATTCTCTAAAGTTAAAAAGTCAAAATAGGATAATAATTATGCAAATTTTAATGCATTGCTGTGAAAAGGATCCTTATATTTCATTATACAATCTCCACTGTTTCCCGATCCCACTTTCCACATGCTGTACATAAACTTTGGGAAGGGAGAAGCTCAGGTGATAGTGATGCTCCCATTATTTTTAGAGGACCAGGAGGTTACATAACAGGCACTTTGCCTAATTTTGTTCTGTATGATTCCACAAAGCTCTCCACAGGGATGATACAGTACAAAAAGGAAAGAAAGAGAGAACATCTCCTGAGAAATATCTTGCTTATAACTTTGAAATAACTTCAGTGTCAAAAACAAATTACTTTCTCCAAAATTCTGCCTGTCCTCTCTCAGTTCAATGCCCCAAAGTCATTATTCAATGTAAGGTTCTATTTATAAAACCATTTTCCAGCCTGTACATACTCTTCACACTTTGAAGACCATTGAAAAATTATGGTTTTGTGGACAGTTTTAAGGGGTGAATCGGAGAAAGAGGAAAATTGTCCTTTTGTGCTCACTGAATTCCCCGGCCACGAGGGTGGAAGCACATGCAACATAAACTGTGATCCCATCCAGAGACGGCTGGCTGTGTTCCAGTGGATCTCTTCACAGGCAGTTTTATCACAAGCTGGTGTTTTCACAGGGAAAAACAAAAAAGGAAGTCTGCAAGTAAGCTAACCTGAAGCAGGATATGACAAAAGTGTCGTGTTACTGCCTTGTAACAGAGCAATTAGTGAGCGTCAGTGCCACGTAAATGGCTACAGCCTACAGTTTGGCAAAGCAGGCTCTTTGCAGGGTCCCACAGGAACAAGTTCCCTTTTTGCTTGGGGAGCTCTTGATATGGTGGTGACAGACCAAAAACTGTGCTCACCACTACCCATGCTCTCACTGAGCACTCACTCACATCACTTTTCCTCCCAGATTGTGGTGTCTCTCTGCCCCTTAAATGATAGTACTTACATCAGGATGGGCACCCAAGGAATACTGCATCTGGAGTAAATTCAGCTGGGTGATTTAAATGAACTACTCTCCTTTACACCTCCAAAAGGAGGGTGCAGCATGAACCCACACGGATTTGTGCCCACCTCAGCAGTGCAGGCAGTGCCACAGTAGCACCTGCCAGCTGGTGTAGGAAGGTGCTTGAACCAATGCTCACCCTCCAGGAGGGAAGGGAGTGTACGGTCACCGTTATCCATCTGGGACTCAGGGGCCTCATCCTTTCCAGGTTCAGCTTCCTCCTGCTGTGTCAGTGGCAGCTGCAGCACACAACACAAGGCACAGATTATTCAGGGACAGAAGAAGCAGGACAGACCTAGGCCTCCCCTGACACAAGTGCAGGACAGTCTCTTGTGACATGACACATTCACTGCCAGGCAGCTGTTTCCGTCTTGCTGTCCTCTTCCCCTCTACTGCACCTGTAAGGGCTGGCACCCTTGTCCTTCTCCCTTCCTCACCAGGAGTGACATTTTCCCCTTCTTCATTACTATTGGGGGAGCAGAGATGGGCAACACCTTCCACAGCTTCTCAGCCTGAGTGGGGATTGAGGAGATCTGCTCCTTTTGCAGTGTTTGATGAGGCAATCTAGGTAGTAGTAATCAAGTTTTCATGGTCCCTCCCTTCTTTTGCCCTCCAAAAGAGCTGTGCCTGATTTCAACATGAAAGCGTGGGAAACTCATTTTAAAAAGGGTGAAGGTGTGCAAATGGGGAAGGAAACACTTATTAGCAAGAATGCCGAGGACCTTTGCTCTACCATTCACAGGGTAAATGTAGCCAGGTATGAAACTCCTTTTTTTGGAGAACTGTGTTCTGTGGGTATTTTCACTGGCAACTCACCATCATGACCTTAATCCATTGACCATTTCCCTGTCACTCAAGGGGCCTGGAGTGCCTGGGAGGTGCTCGGAATGATGATCTTTAGAGTGATGATACTTCATGAGGTATGCTTTTGAATTACAAGAAGAGGCGGGAATAACTTTTAGAAAATGCAAGAAAATTCCTGCTGTTCCTTAACCTACTTGAAACCAGAAATGCCTTAGAGCTAATAGGTCAAGCATTGCTGAGACGCCCACAAACTGTTTCAAAATGCAGGTATCTCAGCTCTAATACATCTTCCTTTGTGTCTGTTCCAGGATGATTGTGTTTTTATTTAAATTCCAGACTTTAAGTGCAAGTCTAAAAGCCACCTGGACCCCTAAGGGTCTGGATGTTTTTTAAGTGAATCTGTAGTCATACCCCCTGATGTCTCCCTCTTATTAAATTAGTGTCGTTTTGCAGCCTATGAGAAGAAGAAAACTTGTCTTTTGCACTCTTCTTTTAGGAGCATTTGAAACCGTTAGTACCATTTTGTAAACAGATTTTGAGATGACAGTGCAATCTTTTTAAAGCAGGGCTTCAAACACAGACACAGACACACAAATGCATGCATGCACACATTCCACTTTTATGACTTTGGAATAAAAATGCAAATGAATTTATTAGCTTAAGCATGGCACCAAATAGAAATTTATGCACATACATTTAAAAAACAGACCCCTTGAAAATAAAGCAGTTGCAGCCTATTAATTTTCTTCTTTGACAGTTTTTAAAATTCCCCTAAAAAAATGAAACAGCATGAATACTGTCAATATATCACAACAGCCACATTAGGTTTTGTGATATACATCATAATATAAAGAGCACTATTAGAGCACAACCTGGGAGCCATTAAATCATTCTAAATCACTGTTACATTCCATTAGTGTCAATGGTGAAACCACATAATAGGCTTTATTACAAACTTCACCTTGGTAGGCCATTGTCTCTAATAACCACTTCTCTATGATGTGGTATCATACCCAGAAATCCAGGGAGATAATAAAGGCTCCCTTATTTCTTTTTTATTGGATGGGTAAAGTTAAATTTAGCTGTAAGTAAAAAAAAATCTTGAAGCTTTGTTCACTAACTGTGAGTTGCTGCTATTTGGACAAAAAAAAAATTAGGCAGACTTGGGAGAACAGTTTGAAATAAATTTGAATCCTGGTAAATGCTTGAGGCCAAGGTAAGATAGGCAGTCCCAGCAATTACAATGTCATTTTTGAAATGCAGCTTAGTGCATTTATGCCCTTCCTTACACTTTTGTTCAGATACAAAGCATTGATTATAGAAACATTAGAGGAATTAAATCTGTGTTCTCATCTCTCCAACCCCTATATATGCAGTATCCATTAGAAAAAGAAGAAAAGGACAGAGAAAGAAAGAAAGAAAGAAAGAAAGAAAGAAAGAAAGAAAGAAAGAAAGAAAGAAAGAAAGAAAGAAAGAAAGAAAGAAAGAAAGAAAGAAAGAAAGAAACCAAAGGAAGAAAGAAAGAAAGAAAGAAACCAAAGGAAGGAAGGAAGGAAGGAAGGAGGGAAGGAAGGAAGGAAGGAAGGAAGGAAGGAAGGAAGGAAGGAAGGAAAGAAGGAAGGAAGGAAAGAAGGAAGGAAAGAAGGAAGGAAGGAAGGAAGGAAGGAAGGAAAGAAGGAAGGAAGGAAGGAAAGAAGGAAGGAAGGAAAAAAGGAAGGAAGGAAGGAAACAAGGAATGAAAGAAAGAAGGAAGGAAGGAAGGAAGGAAGGAAGTCTGTGCATGCCAGTGTTTTCTTTCTGAACTTTTAGAAATGTCTCAGGAGAAGCTAGTGTACATGATTAGGGATCCTTTTTTCCATGTTGCAGGGCTAAACCTTGCTCACCATAATACTCACGATAGCACAGATTAACTCAACAGACTGTAACAACGTGGTCATTCGGGATTAGCACAAAGAACCTCCCTGTTTCGGGGAGCTGGGGGTACTCAGTGCTGCTTGGGTGCAGGTCTGTAAGCAGCTGTAGAGGAATCCTGCCCCTTTGAAACTCATTAGTCTTTGGTTTTAACTGGGGCAAGAACTTCAACCTCAAGTTTTGAAAATTATTTCACAGAGGCGCCTTGTATTTCCTGTAAGAACATTGATGAATTTTGATGAATTAATGTCTCTGTCATCACAACATTTCAGCTTAGTCGTCTTGCAGAAGCAGACTTGTGACTTCAGTTTGCACAACACTGCAGCCTCCCACTGTCATTATTCAGATATTGGTGCATCTGCAAACATTTCTTATGGTGACGCCTAATGTATAGTACCTGTCTTTATAATTCTTGCATGTGAGTTCAGTACTAGAGTTGGAGTAACTGGAAGGTAGATGTGAAGAGACAGGTGAATACACCAGCCTCATACTGCAGCTGAGTTAATGAACTGTATGCCCTTGTCCACCTGACTGAGTTCTAGGGGCTGATGGCATTTTATCCTTAAATTTTCCTGTAGGGGCTGATTAGGGATGGGTGTAAATAAGAACTGGTCCTTACATCACAAAAAGTACAAGTCAAAGGTTTTTACAAAGTCAAAAGTCCTTTCAGATTGGATCAGTTGTTATCAAAAAGAAAATAGCCCCCCTCCAATGAAGTAACCTGCAGTAAAATGAAATTAAAAAAAAAAAATCCTCTGTTAAACCCATAAAACAAAAACATTTTTCTTTATTCCTTCTATTCTAGAATTTAACCAGTTCCTCTAACCAAATCCTCCTTTGTCCATTATTTCATTCCTTTCCTTTCCTGCACCCTGTTTTTTTCTGCATCTCGCTCAAATGCTCCTGTTTTAAAACAATGACCCAGTTCAGCGTTCTCTGGTATGTGCCGTATCTTTGTGGCATTTTTGCACTTACCTTTTACTTCTAAATGACAATTTTATGTAGCAGCTGATAGAGATTGCAAGTCCCTTGCATATATTGGGAACAACAGTAAAGGTTTCTGTTATGTTTCCTTACACTCATTCCTGCTAAACATCAGATCACTACTTTCAACATTAATTTTAACTTCCACTAGATCATTCTGACTTTCTTATCAGAATAATATCTTGCTATGCATGAAATACCATTTTAGAAGTGTGAATCTGGTTTCTTCGTCTACATAGTATGAATTTACCAATCTCCCAGGCAAACTGTACTGAGAGCTACAGAAATCCCATACCTCCAGTGTGTAAGATCTGAAGTTAGAATGTAAAACTCACTCTGAACTTGGAATATCCCCAAAGGTAGCCAGATCAGTCGCTGGAAACAAAGGAAAAAATGTGTGAGGAAGGGGGACTATAAAAGGATAAAAAGGTATGTCGAAGGAGATAAAAATGACAATAATTCTGGGTGGCAGAGAATGATTAATTACAGATTTACTAATAAACGGTAGTGACTGGACTTGCATTCATTTGCTTCATTTAGGGTAACTTGAGTCCAAGGTCACATTCTTCGGCTGTGGATGAAGTCAGATGTGGTTGGAAGAGGTACAGAAACGTAGGGAGAGGAAGAGAAAGATGTCAGGAGACAGGAGAGATAGGAAATACACATAGTCTTTTGGACACTTTTATCAAAGTCTAAGCCTCCTTCAACATTGCTTGTTTACAGTTTGGCATGGCAGATACCAGTCCTGTTCTCAAAGTCAGCATTGTATATCCTGCCCCCTTACTGGTGTTTCTCATAACTTGAAAAATGCTAGTGGTTTGTTCCATTGTCTAAAATGAGCCATAAGAAAGGGTTAACAAGACACTCATGTGAACAATAATGAATAAAAATAAAAAATATGGGAAACAACTTTGCCTATCAGGCTTTCTAGGGGCTTACAAGAGAGAATGCATGAACCTTGTCTAAATTTGTCCACACCTGAAGAAAACATTTTAACTAAAATATCACCCTTGACCTTGTTTTCTATTTTCAGTGTACATTGAAACTTTTTTTTACTGTAGCTGCTTGCAATGCCATTGGTGTTGACAAAGATGTGAGCAATTTCTGACGCTGTCTGAACAAAATAGTCTTTGAAAGTTTGAGCTCCTCCTTGAGCTCCTTACTTTTTTATTCCAACTTTTCTATGTCTTTTTTTTTCTTTTGAAACTAATACCGTCTAGGCAGCTAAATATTTAGAAAGGCTAATTTTGGGGTGTATGCAACATGTAAACCTAGTGCAAGGGCAATAGTGGCAGTGTGCTTAGCCTTGGCTTTAATTTTCCTGTGGTGTTAACTTGGCACCTGAGGCAACTTTTCCCTCTGAGAAGTGTCAAAATAGATCATGTATTAGTATCAAACTTAAAATAAATTAATTACTAATTTTAAGAAAGAGCTGGCTCAATACTTTAGATGATTAACATGGAGCACTAACTATAGCTTGTTACCATGCACAGCACCCAGCTTATACACCATATTTAAACAAGAAGAAGCCAAACAAGGAAAAAACTTTGATTTTCTACATTCTTTTTTTTTTTTTCCTTCGATGCTGTGAGGTACGCTGGTCCTTCGGATGTTTTTTTTCATTCCTCATTCCTGGCATTAAATGGTGGAATGATGGACAGATTTGGCCTCTTCAGGTCAGCTCATAACCCCCTTCCTTTTCCCCTCCCTCCTCCAAAATGTTGCCACTGGTAAGTGTGTATGACACTGAAATATTAGTCCCCACTCAGTATATGCAGAGGTGGCAAAGAATGACGACAACATCTGCAAGATGTGAGTGTTCCCAGGAAGAGGGTTATGGACGTTATCTCATGCTATTGCACCTAGTGACAAAATACCGCTTATGTTCTGAGCAACATAAACATTTATTAGCATACTTACTCCTATGCTCTTCTGTTTTTCTGGTAGTTCATGATGCAAAGGATACAACCTCTGGTTGAAATAGAGTCACTATTTCTTCTCTTATAATTTCTATCTTCTCTCTGCTCTCTTACAAAGTGTTGCTCAGAGAATAGCCCGTAGTTTGTGGACACGTCTTTAATACAAGTTAAAATAATTCTCAAATGTCATTTAAGTCAGTAAGATAGGCTGACTAAAAATCCATAAAAATGTATCCAGGACTGAAGCAGCATGAAATAAAACTATTTGTATCCTTTTCCTCGGGCCTTACTAACCATTCAGCCAGCAGGGCTGAGGAACCTTGCTCCTGTTTGTTATTTGCAGTTGCTAAAAAACCCGTCACCTGCTATCTGTTCTGTATCTAACATGCTGGCCTGGCAGACTAAGGAATTAAAAAAAGGAAATGTCTCTTTGGAAATTAGTGCATGGTACTGTGTCTGTACAGTGCAGCCCTGGAAAAGAAGCAGTAAGATTTTAATGACAGATCTTTTTTACAGAAATATTTGAGAGGTTGGTGTGTTATGAAATATATGCAAGCATTTGGTGCTGCATGGTTTATAATGCCCTGAAGCAAGTTGTAAGCCTTATCAGCATCTGGGAAGATCAGAACTTTCCGTTTGGGTTTTGATTAATCAAATATATTATGAAATCTTTGCTATGCCTGATTTTTGAGAGAGTCTATTTTTGATATTAATATGTCTCTACAGATTAGATACAGATCAGTTGTTTCATGAAAATAATTCTCTTATCTTTTTTCTCTTGTCCAAAAAGTTATGTTTTTTAAAATAAAAACCATCAGATAAATATTTAAACACAGATTTCCTTCATGTGGGTGTCTCTTCCATGCTATTTCACTTATAAGTCTTTGTACAAATGAGACACTTTGAAATGTAGGACGTTTAAGAGTCTCTAACTTTTGAAACAATCACCAGAGGCCCGCAGACTGCTTCCTAGGAGGAGACAGCCAATTGTATTTCATTCAGCATCTTTACGGCTCTGTGTGAGAAGCCTGAGTGTTAAACCACGAATCTCATCCTATTAACCCAGTCGTATAACCTTGAGCTATCCAGACTTGCAGATGACAACACACAGTACCTCTAACATGTATATCAGCCATGGTGTGAGGTTTTTTGCAGGTACAATTAATGCTTGAAAGTACCTGCATTAAACAGACAAGTGTGTGTAGTTTGAATCAAAAGCATCTACAGTAAATGTTCCAGTGTTAGAATAATAACATCAGTCACTTCTACCGCTGTATTAAGGGTCTGTCGGTAATTACATAATAATCGTCTTTCATCCCTTTGGATAGGGCTAATGAACTTTTTTTTTTATTTTGCTAAACTGGAGAAAATTGATGTTTTAATGTTATAAATGTGCATACAAAAAAGGACTATCAAAACGAGTGGTCTCAAGTATTTTTCTGCTCTCTCTTACTATTCATGATAGCTCAATAATTTATTTGTTTTAAAACAAAAAAATTGCACACAAATTGACTCTTTAGATAAAAATGGACATTCAAGATTATTTAATATTTTAACTTGAATAAGGACACAGCTTTCCTCTTCAGAAAGCAGATTTACTACACAGGTGCAATCTTTTTCAAGCAAAATGTCAAAGATTTTTACCACACAGGGTAGAGGTGCAATCCTGCCAGCCGCTGAGCAGTCTGAGCTCCAGCTGAAGCTGGCTGGCAGGGACCCAGCACCTTCCAGGATCAAGTCCATAATGCATAAGCACACCAGCTACTTTGATACCGGCGACCTTAAACGTTTTGGTCTATGGTGTCAATGATCCATGAACTAAGACAGATTTACTGTACACAAGTGACAGTAGCAGTTTAAGAAGAGTAAGTAAGGAAGTTGTGTCAGCCTTCACTTTGACTCTCCTTGCTCACAATGTATACCTTAAGCCCTGTGTATACCTATGTACTGCAAGTTCTGGGTTTTTCTGTTGAGATCTCTTCTGTTTCTCTGTGTATAATCTAGCTTTGTGAAATTCCTTCCCGGCAAGTAGTAATTTTGCTGAGTAAACAATCAGTAGTTTAGTAAGCATAATAATTGCAGTGACAGATTTATAAAATCACTATTACACTCCCTGTTATGTGAATATTTATAAGAGGTACATTTAGGACACACACGTGGCCCGAGGCTTCTGGATCTGTTGTGTGCGGTGTCCCACATCTGTGCATGCACAGAGGAGATCGGAAACCCAGGGAGAGCGGTTGGATGCCCCTGATTCTTGGTCTGCAAGCCTGGCATGTGGCCCGGAAAGCATTAGACATACTACTCTCTTCTTGCGCTACATTCTTTTTCACGTCCTGCGTCTTAAAAGTTACTTTTTTGTTTTGTTTTTTTTTAATTCTAACTCTTGGAGCACGGTACACGGCAGCCATTTTCATTGCCTTTCTGTGAGCAGAGAGCTTCCTAAGCAAATGGAAATGTTTCTTGCTTTGCTCCCACCATGTTAAGGTCACCTTGCTTCCCAGGGGACATGGGAGCGGTGCAAGAGGGCTTTCAGACCTGGGAGCGTGTGGTCACTTCTATGCAGAGCTTGAATTCAGCAACGTTTCTCTGCTGGGGCTGCCTGCCACTCCTGGCTTGCTCCTAAGAGAGTGCTGAGAGCCCCAGTGGGGGTTTGGGAGAGGGAGCTGCTCAATGCAAAACACATCTGGCCTCCTCCTCACCCCATTCCTGAGTTTCCCCCTTACCACTGCCCTGCTTTTTCTCACCCTTTCCCTCTCCCTTACACATAAATACTGCACACGCATGCACACACATACTGTAAACCAGTGTTTATGCAGGCAACAAACGTACAAATGCACAAATGCATATTCCTTTTCTCTACTCTGACAGAAAAGCAGATATTTTTGTGACACAGAGTTGGCAGACAGATAAACAGTCCAAATTTAAAAATGCATAAGATGGTGAATAGAGTTTCAGAAATGAACCATAGTTTTTCTTGTTAATTCTTACTGTGTCTGAGTAGCGATGAAAGGAACAGTGCCAGAACTCAAGGATATGATGAATAAGAAAGAGCAAAATGACAACCAAAGGCCCTGGTGACCAGAAAACAAGCTACAGTTTGTCCCTCAGAGAGAGACAGTGATGGGTTGAACTTGCCATTAGAGGGAAGATTAAGTGTCCTTGGTTCCTCAGTTAGTTAATTATACACTCAAATCTTCCCAGTATATCACATAAGCCAGGCGTTTTGCTTTTGAATATCTGTATACTGACTACTTGGATTGCTTATTGGTTATTTCTCTTGACAACTCAAACTTGAACATTAAATCCCATTGGCAACAACTATCTGTCAAGAGCAAAAAAAATAAGATTTGTGTATTTAGTTTTCATTATAGAAGTGCTTGTAGTTGAAAAAATATGTACCTGTCAAGTTTTCGACATCTCGCTGGGGATGCAAGCAATGCTGTTGTGATTTCAAAACCTGGCTGACAAATTCACGTTCCAGTAGTAAAGACAAATCAAGGTTTTTTTCCTTTTTTTCTTTTTTTTTCTTTTTGTTTTTTTCACCACTTTGACAGTCATACATAACAATTTGAGACCTAAGTGGCACTTTGATGCACTATTCCATTATTAAGTGGTATAGTCACTATAGAATAGATGACGGGCCTGTACTCAAGGCATTGTGAATTAAACAGCTTTCAACAATGGGGGAAATTGAATGGCCTAAAGAATTCTGAAACATAAAAAAATAATGATTAAAAATGTGTTTCAGAATCAGCAAGGCATATAATTTAAAATAATGTCAGGTACTGAAATTCAAACCAAAGAAAACAAAATATATTTCAGCAGAATCTTTAAAGTTCAGAGGAAACATTAAATAATTAGCAAACATCACTAAACCCACAATTACAAATTTTAAATATGGCTCTCTGATTAATCTCATAAAATTATCATGGTATAAAAAATCCTACCTAAAATTTAAGATATGAAGACATAAAGCCTTTTTCATGTGACAGTACTTTGGCAATATATTAATTGACTAGTTTTGTACTGTCATTTCCTTGTGCCTAAAGGTAGAGTTTTCAACTAAAGTAACATTGACTTAAAGTACTTAAATTAATTCTTTTGTCAATAACTCTACAGCTAATCAATACACCTGGAATTAGACAACAGTTTTTGGCCAGAAGGCATGCTAATCCCTGGTCTCTTTTTGTTACAATTCATTAATCATTCAGCCACTCCCAATAAAATGACTGCCCTGTTTGAAGCAGAAAGTTTGACACACCAAACAACCCACAGTGGCAAGTAGAATAAGGAAAACCAGAGAAAGGTTTCCAAAATGACTTTTTTACTGAGAAAATAAAAATTCAAAAGCTACGTTGATAACAATTCATGCTATATTTTTAGTTAATAAAATGTAAGTAGATATTTTTTCCTATTAAGATAAAAAACAAAAATGTAATACTTGTTATACCCCAGAGCATAATTGGTCATATATTATCTTTTGTTTTTAAGATTATTAAAGCCTAAGAAATTACTTTTCAAACATTGATCCGGTGAGATTACTGGGGAAAAAGACACCAAGCAATGAAAATTCCATTAATCCACAAAGTTCTAAAATATTTGCTACAATACTTATCTCTCTGCAGTTCTGACAACTATATCAAACTGATCTCTATCTCCAAATAGGATGTGGATTACAATTTCAGTGCTTAGTACTCCAAATATTTTTTTCCTTATTCTGCACTAGAAAGACAAAATTGAATTATTCCTTTATCCTTTTCAACTGGTAATCCTACAAAGCATGTAAAGCCACATTAGGAATGTAGTGTACTTTATGAGATGGCATAGGGTATGGCTTATATCTGTGGTCAAAAAAAAAAAAATAAACCAAACCTTCCAATTTGGGTATGATATGTTAAAAGATAAAGCTGATTTGAGAGAGTTACTAAAAAAGATTTCATCAATATGCTACTTTTTCATTCTGAGGCACTAAGGGAGCAAAAAAGAAATGTAATTATGAGAAATAAAATAAGGATTTTCTTAGTTACAATTCCTGGCCCTTCACTGATTGCAGTAAATTATAAATTATGCAGTCAATGTAGGCCAACAAAAGAAGACATCTTCAAATCTCAGTCAAAGGTAATTACTTAAGTCGGCTGAATGTTCCCTTTTCATAGAGTGTGATCTCTCTTTGACAGCTCACACTGACAGATGACCTTCTCAGCAACGTTCTTATCCTTCGGATCATGAGCAGTGTGCCTCTCTCCCTGAATATCTCTATATATTTGTGACACTAAGCTTTCAAATACAGCTATTGACAAATCAGAACATCAGTCTAAGTGCTGGTCTTCCTATCACTCACAATAAAGTAGCTATCACTTGTGGTGTTGTAGAGCAAGCGCATCTCTGAAAAATGAGTTCTCACCAAGTGCTAATTTGACACAGCTCGCTTGCCTTCCCATAATTGCTCTGTCATTGTCAGTTGGCAGTTCGGGCTCATTCCTGGAAGCTGTGCCGTACAATTGGATACAATTACTCCCATTTACCACCACTATTATGCCACTGATGTTGCCCAGTCCGCATATTGACATGCCTCATTAAACCTGGATGCAGGCCATTAATGAACATTGTTAGCATTTCTCTTAAACTTTTTGCCTCTAATAAACAGTCAGTGTTCCATGAAGGAGCACTGCCATCCTTGTGATATGATATTTATTATCTTATGGGGGAAGGGGACTCTGCAAATGGAAACTATCCAGATGCTGTGAGAGAGATATATGGTTAGATCAGCGGAGAATAGCCCTGATCAGGAGGACCTTTTCCATCAGGGGCATCCTACCATTAACCAAGTGACCTCTCCTATCCAAGAGAAGACAGGAAGGATAAACATGATAACCTCGGGGCGGCCCAGTCGCTGCAGGTTTCTCAAGGTTGCCCCGGCTCCCGCAGCTCCCCTCAGCCCCCTCCTACCCCCAGGTGGTGCTGCGGGACACGGCAAAGAGCATTTTGCCCTGGGTCCTCAATCCATTATGTCCAGCCACTCCGACGTGCATTTTTATTCAGAGATAATTATGTGTTGATCAGAGAAGTCAGCGGCTGTCACCCATATGGCAGGCACACCTGCAGTGTGACATAGGTGGTAACGATGGCATGCTCTTGAGCTGTCATGACAGGGACAGGGACTTTATTATGTATATGTCACCATTTCTCTTAGGGAAATTATCCTTTTCTGCACAATGACAATAATGAACCTTACAACACTTTCATAAACCCTGTTTCCAGGCCCTTTCCTTGACCTTCATTAAAACTCTGCCTAGCAAATTCAGTGCTTTATGAACAAAATGCAAACTTTCGAAGCAAATGTAAGTGACCTTTTGGAGTTCTTTTTAACCGCTTTACACCTTGTGGCCACTTGGGCAGTCAATGACCCTGCAGAGCACATCCCGCTCCTTCAGAAGGGCAATGACCACATACAGAAAGATCAGGACAAGGACTAACTATCTTTTAAGTCCTAGAAATCTGGCTGGGTCTTAGAGAGTTTTGCACTGAAAAACAGGTTTATAGGAGAAATTTTGTCTCTCTGAACCCTTCTGTCCAATATAGAATAGAATAGAAAATTAAAATAGAATAGAATAGAATAGAATAGAATAGAATAGAATAGAATAGAATAGAATAGAATAGAATAGAATAGAATATTTCAGTTGGAAAGGTCCTACAGCAGTCATCTAGTCCAACTGCCTGACTGCTTCAGGACTGACCAAAAGATAATGCATGTTATTAAGGGCATTGTCCAAATGCCTCTTAAACACTTACAGGCTTACAGCATCAACTACCCCTCTAGGAAGCCTGTTCCAGTGTAATATAATATAGAATTACATTACTCTAGAATTACTCTCCCTCTCTTCTTGGCTTTCTTTGCTTCTTTCTTTACATATTTTTTTCTGTTGTTTGGTCCATGGCACAACAGAAAGTTTCCGTGGAACTGAACAGACAGAAAGGCATTTTGTATCCAGAGAGAAGGAAGAAGAAATAAAGAGAAGTGAGCTTATGCTATTTCTCCCAGGCATCCGCAAAAGCCCTATCTGAGTATCAAAAGGGGAAACTGAAAAACTCCCATAATAACGTCTATTATTTAGGTGGTGTTCTTTTTTTCTTTAATGCAGACCATTCTAATTACAGTGTTCTCAGTTAAAAATTAAAGATCGAGGCATTAGAAAAATGTAAAGCAAATTGGTATCGTCAGTGTCTTTTTTACAGCTAGCTTTTCTATTTTTAAAGCCTCAAAAGTTTGAATCTGCAGTTTAAGTTGACATTCTTCACCTTTGGGTTATCTTTCATACAGATATTCATGTGCGAGTGCATGTGTGTAACACACCTGCTTGCTGTGGTTGTGCTTAACATTTCTCCCATTTTGATATATACAAATCTCCTTTCTGCAACATTATTTCAATAGCAATAGAATACTTCAGAGTAGAAGTCATTTCTCACATATGAATGCCGTCTATCTGTCTAGAGAGAATTGGGGGACCAGGCAATTTAGCTTTAAATTTACATTTTAACTTTAAATGGCTTTGGCAAAAGTTGCTAGCAGAAAAAATGTAAAATTTGGGACAGTTGCAAACTTATGAACTTTCTTAGTCTCTTTTAAATGTAAATATTGTACTGTTGAAAGTGCTTGTGGGACATGTATATGATTTCTGGAATAACAAGCCCTTTAGTTCAGCTGTGGTCTAAATAACCATGTAGAGTGCAGAAGTGTATCAAAAATATCTGAACACTTTAACAGAATAAGCCCATTTTTATGCTTAGTAGCTTACTATTTTGTTCACATTGATTTAAATAATTTTCTCCATGATGACCTCAAATTACTTTGACAAATATTAAGGCTAGGAGATGAATTTGAAGTTCTCAGCTATATTTCTAAGGAGTTATAGTTTATTTAATCAGTTAACCACCACAATTACAAATGTTAATATCATGATGCTACATTTAAAAATGGAAACATTCAATACCTCATCAGCCACTAAAGTCCCTAAGCTTCCTGTTGGTATCCCGGTCAATATTTCAAGAGGCTGTAGAAGTATGGCACTCTCACTGGAGACAAGCAAATAAGTGGAGTATCACAGGCAACTGAAAATTCATTAAAATACAGGTCAACCAAAAATAATTACCAGAGCTGAAACTGCTCAGGATGTAAAAATTAACTGTTCTGAGAAACAAAAAAGGACTTGTTAAGCAAGAGAGGTCAAATCTCTGTTTACATCCAGAAATAGCATCACAAATAGCCTAGTGCTATCTACCAGCGGACTAGCCTGTGTTATACTGCCCAACATATATACATAACTGCCAAATGAGTATATACAAGCTCTCCCATCTTCCATTCAAATATTAATCGGAACCCATTTAATTAATTCAAAATAATCAGATTGCAGAACAGAATAATATAGTTGCGGAAAGGATGATTTGCAGGTCAGGTTAAGGTAGTACACATAGCTTCTTGAGTATCTTAGATATCAGATGTGATATTAAAAATAGACAATGAAGCAGTAATATAACACAACTTTTTTCCAAGATTTTTTTGAGATAGGAGTAGAATATTTGCTATCTGGGAGGCGAAGGTTTTTTTGTCTTGTGATGATACAATTCCGCCTTTTCTGAATCTGATCACTGTCCTTCAGTCTTTATGAGGGGAAAAAAACCCCACAACTATCTAGGGTGAGATAAAGCTGAAAGCTAATGAAAAATAAATGAAATAGTGTATTTTTCTTCTCTTCCTGTCTGAATAGGAATGTATGACATGACAAGAACCATATGGGTCAGAGAGTCCTATCCTGCATATAACAGACCATGACACAATAAATAATCCAAGAGTACTTCTACTTTCACCTTTCCTGTGAGCCACACAGCACCCATCTCTTCCCTAAGCACAATGAACTGGTGAGTGCAACAAAATCCAAATACCTCAGAACTTCAGAGTGTCAAAAGAAAAGAAGAAAAACAACCAGGGAAGACATTACTGCTTTTGGATTCCTGCAATGGTAAGGAATTTGTTATGAGGTCCTATGTAGTAACTCCATATGAGAAACTGCTGAATATGCATTTTGGTTTACATTCTATTCTATGGCAGTAGCAGGATACCTTCATCTGAACAGCTGATGAAATTTTACGTTCATCAACTTCCATGTATCCATTCGTTACTTGCAGAGAATGCTGATGACTAGCCTGGGAAGACAAAAACAAAACTGAAGTGAAAATGAGCCTGTGATTCTTTGCTAAGATTTTTTTTTTTTAAACTATTGTCACGTATTGGTAATTTTTTTTTAATAAAAGAAAGGAAGAATTACTAACAATGCTGCTGTTGTACTTATGAAGACTTCCATGCAGTCCCTGTACTTGGAGGTTCCTCTGGCATCAGTGGCAGCTCCAAACAATCTAACCTTACAGAGTAAAGTAAGAATGCTTATTGGAAATAGTCTCCAAACTAGTACTGATTGATCTTACAGGCAATAAATAAATAAATAAATAAATAAATAAACCAACCTGCTACAGCTGTGTCTTTTGGTGCCAGGGAGAGCAAGATAGCATAGATTATTGTGCTATTGAGGTATTTCTAACATAAATCAACATCAGAAACAAAAATCACCAGGAAACATGTGTACCTTCATCCAGATTCTCTCTGTTGTTTGTTCTGCTCAGGTAGTCTCCTGTTTCTTTTCCAGATAAAGTCTGTTCAGGGACAGCTCTTTCAGTATCCTAAACAGTGTGTTGCACACTTCATTAGGAACTTCTAAATCAGACAGGAGGAAGACCTGGGGGAAACCCCACCAGCCAGTTACCACAGGAAAAGGAAAAGAACCACTCTCAGGAGTGTTCTTGAGCAACAAATGCAGGGACAGCTAGGCTCCTGCACTTTAAAAGCTGATGTAGCATGACAAGAGATGCTGAAGTCTATTAGTAGGGTTTCAGTTCCTAATACAACAGCTGCTATGAGAGGGATACTAGGGTGGACTATCAACAGGGGCTCAGGGAGTTAATGAAATTGAAACAGAGCAAGCTTGTGATTAGGGGGAACAAATCACAGCGTTCTGTGAATTTGTGTAATTACAGCTATACATATCCTGGTTTTGCTTCTGCTACTCCTCCAGATGCAGCAGAAATTTAATCCTAAAAGAAGAAAGTTTACCAGAACAAGCTCTACAGCGTGTGCTTACTTCCTTTGGCAAAACAAACATGTGACAAATATAACTCATGTTTTAGTTCTCCACAAGGTGGTTGAATGCTAAAGTGATGAGCCCAGCGTAATGTTCAGGATAGGATAGGATAGGATAGGATAGGAGGTTTTTATACAAGGATTTAGGTGAAGCCATTCAGAGCAGTTCTGAGGAGACTGGTTTGGAATGAAGGTGACAGGTGAGGGAAAACCTGGCTAAATGAAAGATTTTCAGCATGTCTGTAGAGAGCTTCTATGTGGAAAAATGGACAGCATTTGCACTGTAAGGGGAAGGTGTCAGACAATGGGTGGTCAGGCAAGGACATGTATACAGAAATGGGCCGGGCTGAGGGCAATCAGTAATGCAGAGAAAGGATTTGGGAGTCAGATGGACTGGACTGGCAGCTCTAGTGAGGGGGTGGCTCAGAAGAGCTAGCTGTTGTTTGGTGAATAGAATGCATATATGAGGAAAAGAAAATGGCTGTGAGCAAGCAAGTGCAGATTGGGTGATAGCAACTTGTGAGTACGAGTGTGTGCAATTTGTGAAAGGAAGAGGAGGAAGAGAAAGAGGCAAGGAAAGATAAAATCATAAAGGAAGAATAGAAGAAGTAAAAAGAAAAGTTTAGATCCACCCTCTTTGTTACTTTAAAGTGGATTCCCTTTCTCCGTTATGCAAGAGAGAAACTGATGGAAGAAGACAATTTTCTTTTTTCCTTCATCATCCCACTCTAGAATATATCTCTGTGTCCCCAGATATTATGGTAATGAGATACTATAAAAACTGAAATAGATAGATCGACAAGTATTGTCCCAGATTTTGGCTTTGAAATCTGGGTAGCTTTCAGGAGAACGATGGCATATTAGGGAATGTTTGCAACCCTACCACTTAGATGGCGCACAATCTGCCATGCTTCACAAATAGGATTGACTTCAAAATTCCACTCTGCCTTTACTGAATGCTACTACTGAGAGTGTCAGAGTACAATGTGGCAATACAGAAAGTAAATAATCTGCAGAAAAAAATAGTATTAATTGAAAAAATAAAACTTGAAATATGCATTTACATAGTTCTCTGTAAGTAGAAACAAATAGTTTCTGTCAATCTTTACTCACCTTTTAAAACTTCGAGTGGCAAACAGTTATCCCATAAAACGTGTGGACAAATGTTACCTTATGGAGAGAAATTTTTCCTCAGAGAAATGAATGCTTTTTGTTCTGGCTTTCATATGTATGTCATGCAATAGATTTCACATTGCTCAAAGTTAGTGATCCATGACACATTCATTTAGAAACCCAAGGCTATTACTTGTGTTAAATAAATAATATGTGTATATCAGGATATTAGTGTGCATGTATTGTACATTTGTATATTGTAAATGCATTTGTATTTTTGGCATGTGGGATCATTTTGGTAAATTTCTTCTAATACAACATAGACACCCTCTGTATGAATAACCAGAGTCCACCAGGAGGATCAATGGGCCTCTGTGCACATGAATCCACAGCATCCCTCTGCAAGGATGGGCACCTATGGTTGTTCTGTCAAAGAATGAAATGGATCTCACTTTGTCACAAGAGATGATGGAACTGTAAGAAGCATTATACCCAATAAATCTTTAATGTAAAATCTGGAAATGGGCCACATTCTCAGTTGCAGCCTTTTGGTACTTTTCCTATGTAGTGTCTTTATAGTCTTGGCCCAAATTTTAGTTTTTCAGTAGTTATGGTTTTAATTTATGTCATTGATGGCAAGACTTGAGGGCCTTGACTTTTCAAAAACCAGAGCTTTTGGGGAAAAAACCCCCACAGCCCAACACCTCAGGGTTTTTTTTGAAGCATGAACAAATTGCTTATTTTTCTCTTTTTTTTTTTCTTTTTTTCCCTTCTTTGAAACAGGGCAAAAGTTTTAGCCAACATATATTGGAGGAGATACATGAGGGAAACATTCTGTCCCAGTTTTGTAAACTTACCAATTGTTTCAGTAATTTAAAAGAATGGTCATATGTTTATAGTTTGACACTACAATAAGTCTTTTTATTAATCTAGATCTTTAACATGATATGAGAAAAAATGTAGTGTAACAACCATATGAAGGAATTATTTTACAAATTCAAATAATTTGATCGAAGAACAACATCAGCAGTAAATTAAGGTCCTAATTTTACAAGCTGTTACCCACAAATATAGGTCATCCTAATGGCATTAGGCTTTTGGGGACCCACAGGAGTATGAACTATAGACATAAAGAATCAGATTCTTAGCCAGGACAAATTGGCAAAGCAGTACTCATTTGGACTGGCTGATTAGTCAGACCACAAAGTGAAAAACCAAAAGAGCTGATCAAGCTTCCAAGTGTGATTCTGTGCAGTACTGCTTCATTGGAAGCATGTCTTCATCATGAAATGGAGCCACATGTAGGGATGCCTGAGGTAAGAGGGATTTGGATGGAAGGTCCATAGGGGGATGTGCAATGTTGTGCTGGTTTCCAGCTTCATGCCAGATGCGGGCTGTCAGGATTTGTGTGACTGTAGTCATCCTGCATCCAGCTCTGAGCTGGCTCGCATCCAGCCAGCACTGAGGAGCTCTGCCCCACACTTTCCCAATCTCATGGCCTCTCTCTGGCAGGAGAATTGGAGGGTCTGTACACCCTAGGAGGTTGGTGGTTCCTCTGTGCATGAAGCGCACTGCAATTTCAGTGCCTCAGAGACAAAGCTAGCTGGATTCCATGGGTGTTTTTCTGTTCACTTCCCCGTGCTTCACTCACCTTTAGTGACTGGGTAGAGATTGTTCTACAGTTTCCTTCTACAGTAAAAAAAAAAAAAAAAAAAAAAAAAAAACAAACNTTAGGTTTAATGACATGGCAATCTAATCTCTGTGATGCTTTACCACGTTGAATGATTTTATCAGGTATTTTTCATATATGTACAAATATATAGATGTATATATTTGCGTTTAGATAGAAGTCTGACGTGTTAATGTATTTTATGAATTGTTTCATTTACAATTTAGATCATTCGTGTATTTATTTTCAAACAGAATTCAGAAACTTCTTAAAAAGGCTATGATTTTATTGCAATGGTGGTGTTCTGCAACACATACCTGTAACCACCACCGATACCTATTTAAAATACTCAACCTAAAGAAATGGACTCATGCATTTGTGTTCCCAAGAAAAATATTTTTTGCAAAAGTTAGCAATAATACTGTATTATTTATTACATGTGTGCTGTCATACTTGAGGACACAGTAACCCTCTGGATATATTACAAATTAAATGAACTCTGCTGAAGAAAAAATAAAAAAGCAAATGGAGAGACTTGGAGCCTGAAGCCATGAGATGTTCATCAGCAGAGTCTGAGTCAACAGTTTCTTAGTTAACTTTCAGAAGCATAGTGTCCTCCTAGGTGTATGTACCCTGGTGATCTTAAACAGAGCCCCTATTCATGACCAAAATAACTGCACAGGGCAGTGCAGTTTCTGTTGTATTTGGATTTCAAGACAGGAATGCTGCTATCTGATAATAAATACAACAGAAGTTCTTTGTTTCTGCAGAGACTGCAAATTATGAAGGGCTCTGTTACTGATCTGTTCAGTGTTATTGTTTAGAGACCTAAAACGTACATTGACTAGTCTTTAATGGCTTCTGTATTTACATTTCCCTGCAGAGATTCATTTAGTTGGCAATGTTGAATACATTTGTGCCTGATGTTGCATAATCTTTGTTTTCCTGAAACATACTGCCCTGCTTATTTTTGTGAAACAAGTGCTTGTTGTCTGAGGCCATAAGTCACTTGAACGAATCATTTGCTTTATAACATCAGCCCAAACAGGCCTCGCCTTACTCAGAGGCAGTACATAGTGAAGGATGACAGTTTGGGCTTTCCACCAGTCTAACAGCCCCAAATGCTTTTCACTTACCTGAGACCTCAGCCTGTTCTCAGTGGACTCAATTATGTATTATAGAAAAGGTAAGTAAACAAAATTTAAGCCTACCAGTTATTCCTGTGAATGACCTGATGACTCTAATGAAGACATAACCTCCAGGCTTTACATGGATGGCAGACAGCATAAGACTCTCCTAACTTCAGCTGAGTGGTTAGACTCCCAAAGCATGGTCCTTTATGACCTGTTTAGATGGAAATTGAAGAATTCTCCCAATTTTCCCAGCCTCCTGCTGCCCCTCTTCTAGAGCCATAGGACTCCTATCAGAATTGTTCCACACCTGCTAGCTCCACGCAGATGTTCCAGATGCATTATAACACCTATCCAGAATCCCTCTACAGCTGAGCTAGCCACTCAAGCATCCATTCATGATCAGAGGAAACAAACAGGTACTTTTATGCTATAATCCATTGCCTTATTATATATTACTAATCTAAGACAGCAAAAGAGTACTGTGAGAGAACCTTACTTTCCATTGACTCTGTTGAGAGGGATTTGGTTGACTTGTTCTGGTGACAGCAACGTCTGGACAGATGAGTCCCACACCCTATTTCTAATACTCTCCTGAAAATTGTTACCATTGCTGAGAATACCTACACCATAGCCAACACTCTTATTTCTGGAAGTCTTGGTTTCTGTTAGGTCATGCCCCCTTTCAGGTTGTGAAAATGGTCGTGGTAATACTGATATCAAGCCTAAACTCTGTGCTATTATAATCAGAGTACTTTCAAAATTTTAATTTAATAACTATCACAGCACTTCTCTGACATAGAATGCTACATGTGAATAATTATTTCCATTTTGCTGCTAATCACTAGTGAGTGCAAGGGGATACAGTGCATTCCATTAAGTTTTGAAAATGTGATACCTGCCAAAGTGTCTGGGTTTTTTTGTGCATTGATCTGTAGCAGGAAAAGAAAGAATTCCTTCTTGTCTAGCCCACCAAGTGCTACTATTATAATTTTATAACAATAACCTTACTGTAAATGCGGGTTTCATACCTCTGCACTCATATGCAGGCAGTGACCAGTGCTCTGATTTGACAAACCAGATAACTGTAATGTCACACAAGGTCTCAGAATTTGGAGCAGCTCCTAAATTTCTCGTATGATAGACTGAAATATAAACCATTTCATACTGCTTTTCAAAAATATCTGCCAATTATATGTGTTTGACTAAGCTGTCTTTAAGGACTGTTTCAGACTTAGATCAACACTCCCCTTGTGGGGCAGAAATTTCAACACCTCATTGCTATCTTCTGAACAGCTGCAAACCACAGAACAAATGTACATTGTTTCCTCCTCTAGAGAGCCATCTGCCTGATGGATAATAGCTCGTGTCTGCTACTTCTCTGAGTCTGGTGGCCAAAATCTATGCCATGGGTTGGAAGATCTTATCTTCATACCCCAGCGACAAGGCAGGCAGAAGAAATAAATGTACTCACAATTAGACCATATCTAAATTTGTACACAATAAAAAGCTAGAGCAAAGCTTTCCTGGTAGCTCCGGTTCTGGTAACTCACTGATTTTAAATTTTTTATTTTAATGACATTTTAAAAACTGGCTGCCCATGGCCTGGACAGGCATACTCTTTGCTGGGTTAAAAACTGGCTGGATGGCCAGGCCCAAAGGGTGGTGGTGAATGGAGTTAAATCCAGTTGGAGGCCGGTCACGAGTGGTGTCCCCCAGGGCTCAGTGTGGGGGCCGGTTTTGTTTAACATCTTTATCAATGACCTGGACGAGGGGATCGAGTGTACCCTCAGCAAGTTTGCAGATGACACTAAGCTGGGTGGAAGTGTTGATCTCCTTGAGGGTAGGAAGGCTCTACAGAGGGACCTGGACAGGCTGGACCAATGGGCTGTGACCAATTGTATGAGGTTCAACAAGGCCAAGTGCTGGATCCTGCACTTGGGCCACAACAACCCCATGCAATTCTACAGGCTTGGGGATGAGTGGCTGGAAAGCTGCTTGGCAGAGAGGGATCTGGGGGTGTTGATCGACAGCCGACTGAATATGAGCCAGCAGTGTGCCCAGGCGGCCAAGAAGGCCAACGGCACCCTGGCTTGTATCAGCAATAGTGTGACCAGCAGGACCAGGGAAGTCATCCTTCCCCTGTACTCGGCACTGGTGAGGCCGCACCTCGAGTACTGTGTTCAGTTTTGGGCCCCTCAGTACAAGAAGGATATGGAGTTGCTGGAGCGTGTCCAGAGAAGGGCAATGAAGCTGGTGAAGGGTCTGGAGCACAAGTCTTATGAGGAGCGGCTGAGGGAACTGGGATTGTTTAGCCTGGAGAAGAGGAGGCTGAGGGGAGACCTTATTGCCCTACAACTACCTGAAAGGAGGTTGTAGTGACGTGGGTGTTGATCTCTTCTCCCAAGTAACAAGCGATAGGACAAGAGGCAATGGCCTCAAGTTGCGCCAGGGGAGGTTTAGATTGGATATTAGGAAAAACTTCTTCACGGAGGGGGTTGTCAAATATTGGAACAGGCTGCCCAGGGAAGTGGTGGAGTCCCCATCCCTGGAGGTATTTAAAAGACGGGTAAACGAGGTACTTAGGGACATGGTTTAGTAGTGGACAGGTACGGTTGGACTTGATGATCTTAAAGGTCTTTTCCAACCAAATGATTCTATCATTCTATGATTCTATAACCTTTTGTTAATTGTTAAGTTGTTCAGATAAGGTTTGTGTTTCTGTCAGTCTCATAGTCCTTAGCACATCTAAACTGTGAAACATCAGAACTGCTCCAATACAAGCAATATATCATGCATTTATTTTCACATATTAAAGTACATGACAATGAGCTCAGTTTTCCAAAATGATATGAGCATTAACAACAATAGATGGCATGCTCTCATAATATTTTAATTCTCTGTCATTCTTCTTTTTCAGTTCGGATTTTTCAGTCCAACACTTGTGACACTAAAAGTGTGTAGTGCTGTGTCTCAGGATGGGAGCTGTATTATTTTAATAATACTCATAAGTACCTTATCATGCAATCACTGTAGACCAAAGAGCTTTTGAATAAAGAATTGTCTTTTTGTGCAACAGTTAGAAAAACAAAGATTGTTGTTGTAGGTGGAGTTTTGGGATCTTCCCATAATAAAGGTACAGAATACTAATATCACTGGTGGTGTTGCCAAACTGAAATGTAAAGAAAGTCACCTTCTCCATAAATTGTTTTCATTAAAAAAACACACTGAGCATGTTTTTTACAAATACTCTGCTACTCCAAAAAGGATTCAGGTTTCTAGGTGCCAGGTACGGGGCACTTCATGCCAGAGAGATTTTTAAACTGGAGTCTTATAAAGAGTGATTAGTTACATCTTTTTAATGACGAATTAATGAGCAGTAAAAGCATTGTAATTCCAATATGTACAGAACCTTGTATTTAAAGGCAGAGGTTCAGTGAGACTTGTTCTGCGACCTTTGTGGTGCCAGTAAAGGTTGGGTTCAGTGCAGGCAACATCCAATCTGTCTTTCAAGGTTAACTACACATGCCAGGCTGGGAAATGAAACAATTACTAACAAATTTTATAGGTATATTCTGTCAAATTTAAAAGGCAATCAGAAGTCTAAATGAAAATTATGCCCGAGGAAAGCATTAAAAAAAAAAGAAAGAAAGAAAGAAGGAAAGAAATGAAGAAGGGCTTTTTTGTTTTCTTTCAGTCTTCATTCTGAACTAGGAACTGAAATTATTGGTGGAACTAAAAAAGGCATGTGGGAGACACCCCATACTTTTGGAGGGAAAAACCCACAATGGAAAGGGTAGAAGTGCTCAGGAAGGATGACATCAGTAATCATCTGGGCAACACTGGCACAGTGAGTGTGAATGATTCATTATACTGTAATTAACTTTTAATTAACTTTACCCTGCTTTCCTTATTTTAGAAAATTAAATAAACTTCATTTTATGGTACCCGCTAAACCAATGAGCAGAAGCTAGAGTTCTGCTCTAATTAAACTAAGCAATATGGCAAAACTGTGTAAAGCATAATGAAGAAATGTTTCTTTGCAACTGGAGCCATTTTTTATGTTTTGTAACAGTTTGATTAATATTTTTTCAAATATTTCCCATTAGCTGCAATACAGTAAAGTCCCACAAAGTATTTTTTCATAGTCTTGCATTTTTCAGGATAAACAGCAAAGGTGTTTCTTACATAACTAAATGATTTCCCAAAATCACAAGGTCTATTCATTTTTCATTCCCCTCTCCCCCATGTAATTGTAAACACCCTCAAAGAAATAATAACAACCAGAACAGGAAGTTGAAAAAAGCAGATCTAATGTTGCTGTTTAAAAGGTTTGGGTAGGGAGTAAAAAAATCTGATATTTCTGTTAGCAAATTAAGGAAAATTATATTTCTATCTGTTTGTGGCTTGATTCTCAGTCAATGAATTTCACCCAGTGGATCCTTTAAGATCTTTCAAAACTGTGTTTTTCCATCTGGTAGCAAATTGTGCTAGATTCTTAGGTTGAAATCTTGTCATATTGGAGTCAGCGGAATTTTGCCATTGACTTCAACTCTAGGTGAGCGGGGATACAAGCTATTAAAACAGATTGAAACATGATCTTTTCCCAATTTAAAAAAATCTCTTTAATTAGAAATAAATTTTGTTTCACTGAACGTATTCAGTTTTGAAAATGTCACTGAATGACTGCATACAGGATGAAGTTCCCAAAGAGAGGAAGTTAAGACTAGCCTCTAGCCTCCATCAAGGGGATTAGCACTCAGCTTTGACTTTCCCAAAAGACCTCCCCATCTCTAAGCTTGTGAATATTTTTGAAAACTCTCCTTTTTCTCTGCCTCAGACTCTCAAATAAATAAAAATAAATTCTTAGGAACAAAAGAATTCTTTTCTCAAGCCAGGTCTACCATCTACATTTCTATAGACTATCATCTGAATGTACCTTGCTGTAAGTTAAGTAAATCTCTAGCTGTCTAGCTATGCCTGTGAAAATGAAAATTTTGCTGCATCTGTTTTGCAACTGATGATGGGAGAAAGCCCTTTCCTTTTCTTATTGATTTTCCTACTCCACTGGTGTGCAGGATTTCTTGCTCCAGTTACCTAAAACAAATCACCACTGCGGTGCGGCTGGATTCCTTCTCTGCTCTTCCATCTGCCTGCTACACTGGTCCCCTCTGCAGGTATAATTGTAATGAAATTATATAGCCTGTTTCATATGCCTGGGCAAAGTAGATAGTATTCTGATCCCAGATCCAACTAAGACAAAGGTAGAAATAGTATAAAGGAAGAAGAGAATACTAAAAATGTGGGAAGGAAGGCAAATTAGTAAAGTCAGAGCAATGCAGAGGAAGAAAATGGCATTTGAAACAGGCAATGGGAACAGGAGGAAAACGTACTTATTTATGTGGAGTATGAGCTGACCCATGAGAGAAGAGGCTGTTCAAATAGCAGGCGGACCACAGACATAGAGAAAGAGAAATTCTTGCTGATGGCAAAGTCCTTGGTATTCATTTCATTTGCAAGGAAAAAGATGGCAATGATATGTGAAAGAAAAGGCACAAGTCATCGGTGACATGCTGCTTATTTTTTCAACATCTTCACTTGCTATCAGCTACTTGAGGAAGGGAAAATCACACAATTCAAAAATTATAAGTGAAATAAAAAAGTTCCATCTGATATCTGTATTATTACTGTTCAGTTATGACATTTGCAATAAGATAAAAAAGCAAGTGCACTTTAGTCATGCTTTTTATTTACAAATTTAAATAATTAATGAAAACTGTTATCCCTTTCTACATGATTACCTATATATTCCTTCTTCTCCCTGGAGATTTCAGGCTTGAATTTCTATTTATCAGCTTTGCACTTCTTTCTGCATTACTCTGATGTATAGATTAACCTGTCAGACCTAACCCAAAGGCCTTGACCTCTACTCTCCTTTAGGTACTTCTTCAGGATTTTCTTCCGCAATGGCATCTACACAAAATCCGTGGTGGAGAGGTTGTGCTGCAGTTAGGGAGAGCTAATTTTAATTAATTAATCAATTAATTAATGCTTTGGAACATTCAAGTCCTATAATGGCTCCCTAAGTAACCTCATTATCTTATTTTCATTACCCTCCTCTTGTCTATTCCCTTCTTTCTTTTTGTGTCAGATTTTCTTGCTGTATCTTGTTTTAAATTAGATTCTTCAGGACAGAGACACTGTCAGACATGGTTTGTACGGTAGCAGGCGTGTTTGGGCCTCATCCTGACTAGAGCTTTTGGACACAACTGTAATTAATTATCATTTACAGCTGAGCCATAGTGATGTTAAACGCCTCGTTCAAGGTGTCAAAGCAAGTCAGCAGCACGGTTGCAAATGAAACCCAGATGGCATCTTTCTCTGCTCTAACCACAAGACCACTGCTTGTTCTGTGGGACTGCTACGCTAAAATAAATGTTCAAAGATATTACAAAATTTTCCCAAGAAGAAGGATGGTATTTTTGACTTCCCCAGGCTTCTCAGAGAAAAAGGCCTCAGATACCTTTTATGTTAAAATACAGATCTTTTTTAATCTATAATTTCAGAAGCTTCTGGTTGCCATAAAGTGACTTCTTGCCTATTCTCAATAAAATCTCTTTCTTTTATTCTATCCAAATAAATTTCAGTATGGAGTGGAGATGCAAAAGATTTAGAAGACTGGGAGAATATAATATAATGATTGGGCCCTGAAGAAGGGACTAGCAGTTGCTAAGGTAGGTATATCGTACTGTAGGGATATCACAGGTAAGAGTGGTGGCTCTTAGATATGTCTTTGCAACATTTGAGACCATAACCACTCATGCAGGACATGCCTAATTCAGGAATTGATTGTTTTCTGTTAGTGGTTTAGTTCTTCTACACCTTCAAGAGCTTAAAACTATGTAAGCTGATAAATATTCAGCCAAAGGCAGAAATCCTCCATACTTCAGCTCTGAATTCACTGAGATATGTGGCTGAATCAATTCAACTGTAGTCTTTCCAAAGCATGAGCTACCAACTGCCATGATCAGATCTTCTTTATTGTTTCTACTGTCAACAACAAGCTTGAGACAGTGACATTGCTACAGTGTTCTTACTAATTAGTTGACAGGAGACATACTTGCCAAAGGCTTATCAACAAATAAGAATATACATGAAAAATGACTATTGCTTATGTGCATCTGCATGAGTGAGTGTCATGTAGTGTGCTTTTTCAGAAATGGGGCAGAAATGTTCTCGGGTCAAAACAGCTCTGGAAAAGAAACATTATTTAAAACATTATTTAAAACAATGTTTTCAAGCCAATTTTAGGAAAACTGTAAAGGTTTTATAAGAGTACCTAAGTATCAGTGGATCTTAGATTTTAAAATAATAAAGAACCTATCCAAATACAAGGTATCAAATGCTTGTATAAACCAGTCTGAGGCATGTGAATAAAATTATTGGGAAGCTAAACTTCCGATGCAGAAATTATATCTAATGCCTACGATGGCACAGAAAGAAATATGCACATTCAAATTTGCAGTTTAAAAAACCAAACCAAACCAAAACCTTGCTCAGTAATTTGCAGGTATCTAAACTCACCAGGTAACTCCTTTAGGGTTTTGAAGTTTCCTAGGTACCAGTGTTTCTCCAGTGTGCATGACCAGAGCCACTCTGTCCTGCACAGCTGCAGTGCTCCTGCCTCCTCTGTAAATGTTGGTCTGCATTATTCAGCGTGACATATTCCAGTGCTAACATACCTGAAAGTTAGATATCTAAGTATCTGAGGTAGGTGTCTAGGGCTGTGGCTACACAAGTCTTTTAGTCAAAATGGGAGAGCAATTTTGAAGATATCCGCACAGTTATCCCCACGCAGTGCACTTTGGTTGGCATCATGGGGTGGCTTTGGACAGCATGAGCTACATTCCATTCAGATGAAAATAAATCAGAATATGTGTTCTAGAAGTGCATCTAGATTTATACATCTGAAGTTGAATGAAATTAATGATTTGTAAACTACAGTTTACTCTTGCCTCATCAGCTTGGAGTATGTGCATTTGAGTCTTCCACACTTGAATGCTTAGATCTCCTAAGAATGCCTTTTTGAGCCTAATCT
Organism: Balaeniceps rex; assembly: GCA_013401315.1. Classification (NCBI taxonomy): domain Eukaryota; kingdom Metazoa; phylum Chordata; class Aves; order Pelecaniformes; family Balaenicipitidae; genus Balaeniceps; species Balaeniceps rex. The sequence goes on from VYZW01046093.1 coordinate 36,494, forward strand.
GACTCTCCTCTGACATGGTCAGGCTGCTAACAAAATTCACTTTTTCTTTTTCAAACACAACTGCCATTGACTGTATCTTACATATTAACAAAACTACTTCTGCTTTGTTTTTTGGTTTGAGGTTTGAGTTTGGTTTTTTTTTCCCCCATGATAGTTGAGGGAACAGATTTCAGAAACCAGAGTTCCCACTTCTATGGTTTAGATAACTAATTACAAGAATAATGTTCTGCTAGGCAGGTTGTCCTTCTGAAACTGGACGGAATTTACCCTGGCTATGTCATGACAATGAATATATTCTTAGTTCCAAACATAATGAATTTCTGCTGAAAATATCATGTCTGTCCAATACTTAGCCTTACTGACCGGACTCCACAGCTTGACATGGATTTTTAACTTCAGCGCTAGAAACCATCAACTCTTATTGCCTTCTCAATATTGCCTCTCTCCTTGCTCTTATTTCACAGGGCCATTTCATACATGAAATTTTGTTGTTTTTCTAGTTCATTAGATAATATTTCTACTTACAGAACCTCAAACACAAGCCAACTTTAACTCAGTTTTTGATGCCCCCTTTTCTTTTACAGATCACAGCCTTTTCATAATATTCAACTAAACATCTTCAGCCTTACCTTCAGGTAATTATTCTTTATCCCACCTACATCCCTTCTTTATAATCTGTCTTTGAAGGTATTTATAGACTGTTGTCATGTCCTGCATTAATTTTCCCTATTCTCAACTATATAAATGTAGACTCCTTATCTCTTCACTTACGTCTTTTTGTCCAGTGTAATGTTCTTGCTGCCATTGTTTGGAACATTTGTTTGCATATCACATGTAGATTTGTTTACTTTTACATGAAGAATTTCCGTGAAACTACCCTTTGTGATGGGTTGACCCTTGCTGGATGCCAGGTGCCCACCAAAGCTGCTCTATCACTCCCCCTCCTCAGCTGGACAGAGGAGAGAAAATATGATGAAAGGCTTGTGGGTCACAATAAGGACAGGGAGAGGTCTCTCACCAATTACCTTCACGGGCAAAACAGACGCAACTTGGGAAAATTAATTTAATTTATTGCCAATCAAATCAGAGTAGGGTAATGAGAAATAAAAACTAAATCTTAAAACACCTTCCCCTCACCCCTCCCTTCTTCCCAGGGTCAACTTCACTCCTGATTTTCTCTTCCTCCTTCCCCTCAAGCAGCACAAGGGGATGGGGAATGGAGGTTGTGGTCAGTTAATCATGTTTTGTCTCTGCTTCTCCTTCCTCCTCAGGGTAGGACTCCTCACACTCTTTCCCTGCTCCAGCATGGGGTCCCTCCCACAGGAGACAGTCCTCTATGAATTTCTCCAACGTTGAGTCTTTCCCACAGGCTGCAGTTCTTCACAAACTGCTCCAGCATGGTCCTTCCCACAGGGTGCAGTCCTTCAGGAACAGACTGCTCCAGCATAGGTCCCCCATGGGTTCACAAGTCCTGCCAGCAAACCTGCTCGAGTGTGGGCTTCCCGCAGGATCACAGCTTCCTTCGGGCATCCACCTGCTCTGGCGTGGGGTCCTCCATGGGCTGCAGGTGGATATCTGCTCCATGTTTAACCTCCATGGGCTGCAGGGGGACAGCCTGCCTCACCGTGGTCTTCACCATGGGCTGCAGGGGAATCTCTGCTCTGGCACCTCAAACACCTCCTTCCCCTGTTTCTTCACTGACCTTGGTGTCTGCAGAGTTGTTTCTCTCACATATTCTCACTCCTCTCTCTGCTGCTGTTGTTGTGCAGCAGTTTTTTTTCCCCTTCTTAAATGTGTTATCACAGAGGATCTACCACCGTCGCTGATGGGCTCGGCCTTGGCCAGTGGCAGGTCTGTCTTGGAACCAGCTGGCATTGGCTCTATCAGACATAGGGGAAGCTTCTAGGGCCTTCTCACAGAAGCCACCCCTGTAGCCTCGCTGCTACCAAAACCTTGCCATACAAACCCAATACACCTCTCAACCTTTTTTAAAAAATTTAAATAGTTTCAAATTTCAGTACAGCTAACACTCCATCTCTCAAGCTAATATTTATCTAAAAGACCACAAAGAGTGGAAAAACCTAGATAGCATACATATAATACTCCTTCCAATCCTTAAGTGGTTTCCAGAAAGTTACAAACAGGTAAATCTGTCCATAGATTATGGTAATTTGATTCTAGTACTTTTTTACTTGGATTTCTGAGGAACGGATGTTATCCTATCAGGTTCCACATGTCTGCACTCCTTTGTCTGTCTGCAACTCTCCAGTAATTCTCCAATCTGCTGGCAATTTCAATTTTAGCCACATTTGAGAAAGGAGTAGAATCATGAGAAGTATGTAATTTCTATCTGATTGATGAAAATGAGTGATTGGGTAGAAAAGATGGAGAGAGTTACTAACACTATCTTCACGGAGAAGAGAGCTTTACAGTAAGAGAGCACAGTTTTATTAGACACCAGAGAATCTAGTCTGCATTGGTGGTTTCTCTCTCACACAGATTCCCTAGTATTTGATAAGGCAAAACCCATAAATGAAGTTTTTCCAATGCCTAATTTTCTTAGTGGCAGCTCTTCCCTGTGGATTCTCTATGGTGTAATAAGGCATGAGTTTATGCTGCAATCTTAGTATACTTCAGTTAAGAACTATCAATCAACTGCAAGACACAAATCCATTTGCAACCCACCTATTTATTAATTCTTATGATGCCTGTTATGTATATTTGTCACCCTTGTTCTTTCTTAGATTTGCTACTTTTCAGTTGCTGTCATCCACTCTTTTTTTGTAGTCTCCTCTGATTGATGACTATATTCACTCTCCCCTCAAATGAAACTTTGCTTCAGACATATCTGCCCTACATTTTCTGTGTTGTGCTGGCATTTGGAACAGGCTTCAACCATTTGCTCCTGTTTAGTATCATGTCTGTTCCAGCTCCCCAGTTCATGCCCCTCTTGTTGCTCCACACTAATTAGCACAAGAAGTTCTCACTAGAATTGAAGAGGTATTTGCTTCATAAAGAAGCTGGACACTTACGCTACTTTAAACCTGACTCTTGCTCACTTTCTGCCTTTAGTTTCCACCTTTGGGCATGTTAGATATAATTTAAACCCTGATTGCAAGTAGATACAGTCCCTCCTGCTTTGATGTGAAAACCGCTTTTTGCATGATGGAAATTGCAGTTCTGAGTTAAACAGTCAAACCCTCTGCACTGCATGGCAAATCGGATTGCTGAAAATTTTCATGTTTGGAGTTAGACTGTCCAACGAAAATAACTCAAGAGGTGTGTTTTGGCTTAAGCCAACAGTCTTTCAGGGACTCAGACCTAGATTCAGAAAAGGACACTGGCACTGTAGGTACCTAACTCCAAGTTGAATTCTTAGATTGCTTGCTAAGGTTTAGCACTTAAGGCTCAAGCTGCTGAGGTTGCCACCTGTAAATTTCTTCATGGATGCAAGGACTGACTGCTGGATATGCTTAGAAGAACTTACATCCTTGCTTAGAAGAACTTACATCCTGGCAATACATTTTCCATTTCATTTTTAAATTAGAAAAGCTTTCTACCCAGCATGCTGTCTACAGTGATTTCAGCACCAGTCTGCATTAAAGCTCTGGATCCTTAACTTGGAGCCCAGTATTTCAGTATGTGTAACAGAGTACTTAAAAGACTAAGAGCTGCAATGTGTAACATCAGTCTCCTGTAAGGATTTAACTCTGAGTGCTAAATAGAAAGATGCCCAAGAGTGACATCTACAATGGCATTTGGGTACTTTCCAGATATGAAAACGTTACTGAATGATCCCCACAGGACCCCTTTATCTGTTCTTTCAGCATCCTACACAGTTTCCTACATTTGGAAGTTCCTTCCTGCACATGCACTGGTGGGATATGTGGACCTTTGTTGATCAAGGTCTTCATACAGCTGGAGAGCACTTAGACATGGAGTTATGGAGCCTTACAAAACCCAAGTACCCCTATGGCCCATACCCTCTATATAGCTACATTTTGTGTCTTCACAGATGACGCCTCGAAGGCTTTAGGTTAAGCAGCACCTACCCCAGCTGCACAAAGGGACTGAAAAATGGACAAAAAAATCAAACACAAATGCATTCTTGAGGCATAACAAGTTACTATTAATTAAGTAAGGCATAGTAACTATTCAGCTATGAGTTTAACTAGCTCAAACCACAAAGTAATTCAAAGTGGTTTAAACTTTAGTGAGAACTATGTCGGTGTCAATTGTGACTGTTGTCATTTCAGCTGCAATGACTCAATCACGTTCTATAACGTGCTCCTTCCATTGGGCATGGCATTGCGCACCTATCCCATACCTACCCTTTACGAAGTGATTTCCTAAGTCCACATTTGGTGCCTGAATACAGAGTTAGACACTGAAAATAATATCCACAACCAGAGGACTACTGAGGAAGAGGAGGACCAAGAAACAGCAAGGCACCAAACCTAAGCCAGCTAATAGGGAATATGGTTGTGTCTGGAGTGCCTTCCCTCTCTCAGCTTAGGCACTGACTCTAGAGTTTATGTGAGATTGGCAGTCACAGCCTGAAGTTCTCCTCCTGCCCCAAAGCACGGTTTTCCATTGGGTATCAAACTTATATAGCAATTTCTTGTGAGAGCCGGACTGCAGATGGTAGTGCAGCCATTAGCCTTTTATGTAAACCTCCTTGTGCCAATAACACTATTTAATGCTCCTCTGATTTCAGCTCCTCTCCACTGTCCATATTTTTCATAGAAAATATCTATGGTCACTGTGCATTTTGTCATGGGCAAATATTTTCAAGGACTGCTCTGAATTAGGCAAACATGGAGTTTGGCAAACTCTGATTTATTATTTATTCATCAATTTTGAATTTTAGGTCAGCGTTATGGACCACCGTATGTAGTCCACCCAAGCTGGCCACAGTTGTGCACATGAACAATTGTAATACTTGAGGTATAAACATGAATTTTCTGACTAACACCTAGCAATCTAATCATTTTCAGAAGTAACAGTTTTTAGTAATTCTCACTTTAGATGTAAATGCTTAAATTCTTCATAAATCGCACTTCAGGTGCTTACCTTTTTTTCTGGAACTACGTGCTTCAGAAATGTGATACTTCTGTCACACTTGTCTTTCATTGCCAAGAGACAGTAACTTGCTTTTGAATAGGTGCTGTACTGCCCCAACATATCTGTGTTCCAGTACCTAGCCATGTCCTTGGGAATTTGACAGATACCAGATTGCAAGCAGGTTCAGAGCATATCTGCAGTATTGGGTCCAAGAGGACACCCTTCGCTATATCTCAAAGAATCCCACTCACGGGTTTCCTGAATTTCAAATTGAAATATAGGTTCAAGCAAATTGTTAGCCAGCATCAATATTTTGTGTGAACACAGAAACACAGAATCAATACTTTGAAGATTCTTTTGGCAGAAATATGTTTGTAAGTACTTTGGTACTTTTTACTGCAACAGTGATAGCAAAGGAGAAGCATTTGCTGGCATGTCACCTTTAACTTTGAAAACATCTGTTACATCTGCATAATGGACAAGACCACTCTCTTTAATCCCTTTGAAAATTTGCCTTTGGTGCCCAAGCACAATTAGTGAATCTTCTGTACTTTCCATGGCTGAGATAACAAAGTTGTCATTAGAAATAAGATGGATTCCAGTAGTGACCATAGTGATGCTGCCTGGCACTCCTAGATAATGCTCTCCCCTGAGGAGCCTTACCCTAGTAATTACTTTCTTCTGCCTTTTGTCAACCTATTTGAAATCTATCACTTTTAATGAGTATTTATCTCAAAGTCAGTAAATCTGTATTAGGTAGCGCTTTGTGTAATGTCTTATTCCAGTCCATTATCCATGGTACTCCATCCTGTCTATGCAGGCTTCATTCCTACGATTTGCTCCATGTTGACTGAACCCTTTGTTCATTCCATATGGACCTAAGACTCCATCTGCATGGATAAATGGTGAGATCTGGGTCAGTAATCACAACGTAGAAAGTGATTAGACTTTTAAGCATTGACTATTTTTAATAAGCTTACTTTTAATTATTCATTGGAATCTCCCTAAATATTTGCATATTGATTCCCTTGTATGCCTGAATATTATACCTAGAATCTATGTAAAATTAATTGGCCAGAATTTTCCCAGTTCTTCCTTCCTGCTGTGTAGGGTTATTTTTAGTCTCTGAATCCCAAGCTTGATGAACATTAATTGCAAAAG
>VYZW01046095.1:0-33852 GCA_013401315.1 Balaeniceps rex
TGATGGCACTCGATATGAACCGCTCCATAATCTTCCCCGATTAGTTAGTATCGCCTAAGAGTTCTTCCTCAGCAAGGTGCTGGAAAGAGTTCTGGGGATGAGAACAACCTGCAAGTTAGCAACTGTTTTGCTGCTGTTTGATAGAACAGGAGCAAGCTTTAATGGAAATCAGCACCAGGGCTTCTCCTTCTCATAAATCATACCAGTAATGCTGTATGGGAAATAAGACCCAGTGTAGTGCTCAGACCTTTTTTTAGAAGACCTGTAAGACCATACAAACACTGAATCTTGCCTTTGCTCCCGCTATGAGAAGCCAGGGTATTTCAGGTGGTACTTGGTTTCTTTGGATGAAGGAAAAATACATGAACATAAATATATATTAGTATGAAACTTGTATTTCAGTAGAGTGAACCATATAAGAAAGAACTATAATCAAGAGATCATAATAGTATGCAACAGAATGAAATTATAAATGCAAATATTTAATTATATTAGTTTATCTTCATCTCTCTCTTACTATGATTTATCATCTGTACTTAATATTTCTATTTTATTTTGTTGATCTGATCCCCAACAGGTCCACATTGTTAAATATTGCTGCTTTAAGGAATTAAACTTAAATTGCGCAAAAAGTTTTGTTTACAATGCAGTCAATTTTTTTTACTGCTTTATAAAAAAGGTTTTTGTGTAATACATTGAGTATGTGTCCTGGTTTCAGCTGAGTTAGAGTTACTTTTCTTCCTAGTAGCTGGCATAGTGCTGTGTTTTGGATTTAGTAGGAGAAGAATGCTGATAACACACTGATGTTTTAGTTGTTGCTAAGTAGTGCTTAGGCTAGTCAAGGACTTTCTTTTTCAGCTTCCCATGCTCTGCCAGCTGCACAAGAAGCTGGGAGGGGGCACAGCCCAAGATAGTTGATCCAAATTGACCAAAGGGCTATTCCATACCATATGACGTCATGCTCAGTATATAAACTGAGGGGAGTTAGCCGGGGGGCAGCGATCGCTGCTCGGGGACTGGCTGGATGTCGGTCGGCGGGTGGTGAGCGGTTGCATCACTTGTTTTCTTTTCCCTGGGTTTTGTAGGTCTCTCTTGTTCTCCTTTTCATTACAATTATTATTATTATTATTATTATTATTACTACTACTATTACTATTATTATTATTATTATTATTATTATTATTTTATTTCAATTATTAAACTGTTCTTATCTCAACCCGCAGGTTTTCTTACTCTTGCCCTTCGATTCTCTCCCCCATCCCACCGGGGAGGGGGAGGGTGAGTGAGCGGCTGTGTGGTGCTTAGTTGCTGACTGGGGCTAAACCACGACAGTATGCTATGTTTTCTTACTAAGATGATCTAGATGTTTGAAATGTAGAAAGGATTTGATTCTTCATTTGTAATGTTGCTCAGATCCTATGAATTAATGCTTTTCTGTCACAGACTTTTAGCTGCTTTTTAGAATGCTTAGAGTTCATTACAACAAACTCAGAAGAACAGACTCAAAAAACATATTGCTGCAAAAAAATAATATTCTTAATACCAAATTTGTGAATGAGAAAATAATTCTCTGCATTTTAAAGTAAAGCTGAAAAAAAGATATGAAGAATAATACCTAACTGGGTGGTACAAATTTGCTGAGAAAGGAAGTGAACTTTATAGCTTCTTTGAATAATCACCTGGAATATTAGGGATTGAAATCCCTGATGAAATAAATACCTAATTGTCCATGCAAGTGGAACAGCTGCAACAATCTAGATTGAGAGATACCCACTACAGAGTATCTGGTAGCAAGTTAATTAATAGGTTCACATAGTCTAGACCTTGAATAAGTCCCCAATTTGAATTTAACGAAATTTGCAAGCAGGGTGGCAATTTAAATTTAGGTCTTTTCTTGAAGAAGGAGTTTTCTAATCAATACAAGGAATTCCCAACCTGCTGACAGGTATTTTTTGCAGATTGCAAAGCTATTCAGCTACTGCATCTGGTTCTTCTATATGAGAAATTATTTTTATATTTCCATATCTTACTGTAAGATTGAGCCTCATTTGGAAGATTAGTTACTCACCTAAGATTTAAATTCCCCTTTTCTATTTTAAAATTTAAACAAATCAGCTGAAGAGGTTTTTTTTTCTACAATCTGTAGACTTCTTTAATTCCTATTATCTTTTCAACACTCTTTCAAGTTCACAATAATCCAATTATCTTTCTTGAACTGCTCAGTTTTTCATGAAGTCTCAGTTCAGTGACAACTCTCTCCCTAGTTGAAGCTCTTTGACAAGATCAGATATTGTTTCCTTTTGTCATCTTTCAATCTTTCTGACAACCTCTTTACTTTCATGGTTCAGGTTGTGAAGTCATGCTGTTACAAATTACATCTCTATAATATTACAGTAGATTTTCTAGTGACAGTACTATGAGTTTCAGAGACTTTCTCACTTGAAATATACCAGTGACAACATAACCTTGGCTCCAGGTAAAATCACAGAATCGTTGACAATGAAAAAAGAAACAAAAAAAAGAAAAAGTTCAGATTAGAAACCAAATCCAATCTTTAAATTGAGAGTTACTTTATACTATATAGTAGAATTGTTTTTTTTTCTTTTTCTTTTTAAAACACTTCTGTTTACCAAACAACAAGTCACAGATGAATAAGTTCTGCTAATAAGCTCTCAATAAGTTGTTGGAGTAAGCAGATGAACACTTACAAGAAAAGTTAAAAGAATGTGTCATCTATTTAAGGAGCTAACATGCCACAGGGTATGTTAGTGTTTCAACAGAATAAGGCACAAGTCCTTTATCGATAGTAATAACCACTTAACCACATGTATGTTTTTCAGAGTTGGTAGTTGGCCAGAAAAATTAGCAGACAATATGCAAGTAGTACTCCGTATTGAGTTTACACAGCTTTAATTAATGGAATTTAACTAATTTAATTGTTAATGCTGCTCCAGGAGGAATGAACATTCAAGAAGGTATTCTGTAGTGGCAATGTAATTTAGGCATTTAATCTAGGTTTATAAACTTGAAGTAGAAATATACTCTCTCAGCCCTTTTTCTTGTGTATGGTCTGTAATACATTCAACTTGCAAACCTTTCAGGAGCAGAAAATGTGTTTTACACATCTTTGAAAAATGACATGTAATTTGATGACAATTTTAAAAAATCTGAAATATAATTCACTTAATTTCATTTCACCAGATGACAAAGTGGTACAATTACATTTTTAAAAAGAAAAAGAAAGTCACTATCAATATCAATATGATGAGTTTTGCTTGCACTCAGTATCTATTGCATCATATTTAGAAGATGCCTTAATAACCAGAAATTTACCATAGTGCAATAATATTCTAATTGGCTGAAATGCTACACAGTATCTATACATACATTTCTATGCTTAAGATTGTGCCATACAATGAAGAAGCATAAACTTTTAAGTCTCAGAGCTGAGCATGTGCAGATAAAGGGCTTTTTTGATTGGTTTTCTGACGACCACTCTGACAGCAAAGATATGCACTGAACTCTTGACAAGTTTTCTACTGAAACAAAAACATAATCAAGGTGTTCACAGACAGGTTCCTATTTTAGTTCTCAAAGTTAAGAGACAGTGTTTTCCATAAAATCAATGGAAAAAAATAGTTCCTTTTCAGAGGACAATTTAGAGTCCAACTTAAATGCTCTAAGCTAAACTACATGCCTTATTCTAGTGGTGTAAACACCCCTTCATCATGCTTTACGAGGTATTTTGAAGGTAGAGGTCACCTAGTTACAAATGTTAAAATTACAGTCCTGTGGAACTTCACATAAAGGTATTTCTGACCTATCAGTTCAGAAATATAAAGAATGAATGATGTAGTAGAGATTAACAGGGCATGTCTGCTTACTTACAGATTTCATGAACAAGATACCTAGTGAAACTGCAGGGTCTGCACACTGTTGCAGCTATCACAGTTCAAAAAAGGACTCAACATATGTACACAAAGTACAAATATCATTCAGTAACCTGAGACAGAATAAAAATCAAGGCCCTGAGAGCAGCAATAGACCTTACCAGCCCTGACCAGCCTCAGCTGGGACCCTCATCCCTGCCCATGGGTCCAGCAGTCCCATTTCAGCTCAGCCTGGGGCCTCTGCCGCAGCAACACCGAAGGAGTGCTGGTCTCCAGCCAGTCTCCAGATGTCTGCTGGATGGACCTCTTGTCCCTACACTGTAGGGAGCTTAGCTCCTGCAAGGACTCTCAGCCCTATGCTGGTACCCTGTCTCCAGCCTGGCCCTGGACCCATTTCTTTTTGATCCCTGAATGCACCCTGGCCCTGGTCCATAGTTTGCCATGTTGCCATGGCTATCGATGGATGCTGTTACCAGACCCTGGCTCTGCCCCCCATATTCAGCCCCTGTGGGGCTGTGCTCCATTGAAGAGGGCACACTCTGTGTGGAGTGACCCTCAGTTTCTTGTTCCTTGTCTTCCAGCCCTTGCTGCTCTCTGACAATAAAATTACATTTAATTGGATGTGCTTCAAGCCAACTCCAAAATCTGTCTGTATTTACAGGGAAATAAATCCTTCAGGAATGCACATTCAATTTTCATATTAAACTAGGAAATAAAAATTATTACTTTTGGTTACTTCCTATGGGTTACTTAGTGTAGAATCATAAAATAATTCAGGTTGGAGGGACCTCAGGAGGGCTGTAGTCCAACCACCTGCTCAAAGCAGGGTCAAGTAGGACATCAGTCCTCAGAAGGGTGAATCCACAACCACTCTGGGCAACCTCTTCATTTTGGTTAGGATGTCTGTCTTGACATTCACCTCAACGGAGACCCTTCTCACTAGGCTTCTTATAGGTATTTGAAGAATGCTCTGACACCTCCCTGCCCCCAGCCATCTCTTCTCCAGGCTGAAGAAGCCCATCTCCCTTAGCCTCTCCTCACAGAGCAAGTGCTCCATGGTGGCCCTTCCCTGAACATGCTACAATTTATCAGCATCTTTCTTGTACTGAGGATCCAATATTGGATGCCATATTCCAGGTTAAAGAGCTGAGTAAAGGGAAATAATTGCTTCCCTCAATTTACTGACTACACTTCTCTTGATGCAGCCCAGTATTCTGTTAGCTACCATTGCTTCCAGGGTGCACTGTTGATTCATGTAACAAGTAGTTGAGACTTTTACCTTTATTCTATTACAAAAACAAAATATTCTATTCCATTAAAGACTGGTGTTTTCCCAAAATAACCCACTAACAGAAAAGATGATTTTAGGCCCAAAGGAATGACATGAAATGAGCAAGAGTTCCTGGTACATTCATTTTCTTTTAAAAGACAGCATAGCATATCTATGAGAGTTTAAAGAAAGAAAAGCATTCAAAGGAGTCTGACTGGAATCACAGAAAAGCTATTGGTTTACTTTTCCCTGAAGATGACCTTCTCCGTGATGTCAAAATCAACACTAGATCTATCTTGCAATATTTAATGGAAAGTCTGTAGCTGAAGCCTTGAAACAGTCTTTGATTTGCTTCAAAACTCTAATGTTATTGCCCTTTAACAAACCTACTGTTTGAACATCTGGATGTAGCAGCAAAGAATACCAAACAAACAGATTGAATTGTTGCTCCAGAATAAAAATCAAGTGACTTTGAGTAGATGTCCACTCTGTTGCATCTAATTAGTTACTTTAGATTGCTTCTAAATATAACATTTCTCCTGTGTTGAATTTCCTTGTTTCTGAGAAAAAGAAGGAATGAAACCTATTCTTTCTTTTGGGAGAAAAATCAGTTCATACCTATCCTTAGAATTCTGTGTAATTTCTGTGGGAAAAGCAAAGTAATGTTTATATTCTCCTATGTTACACTTACACGGATTAAAACTGGAAGGTGAAACTCATGTTAATCTTAAATTTTTATTCTTAAAATTGTGTAAGCTCTATTAGCAATATTCATTGCAAAAAAAAAGGAAGCAAACTGGAAAGTCACTTCAGCTTTGTACTTTGCATTTACACCGTGGAAAGAGATCTGGGGGTTTGGGTTGATGGCAAGTTGAATATGAGCCAAAAAAGTGCCCTGACAACCAAAAGGCCCAACTGTGTCCTGAGGTGCACCAAGCACAGCATAGCTAGCCGGTCAAGGGAGGTGATTGTCTCACTGTACACCACACTGGTGCAGTCTCACCTTGGGTACCGTGTGCAGTTTTGGGTGCCTCAATATAAGAAGGACATCAAACTATTAGAGTGTGTCCAGAGGAGGGTGACCAAGGTGGTGAAAAGTCTCAAGAGCAAGACTTACAAGGAGCAGCTGAGGTCTCTTGGTTTGTTCAGCTGCCACAGGTAGTAGTGGAGGTGAAGACTGATGCATATCATGATCATCATAAATTCAGGGCATGCTGTCTATCAAATAAATGAACGCAGATGGAGTTCTAAAATATAGAGACAGAAGAAGAGAAAAGAACTCCATCCCTTAGAAGGGAGCAGTGAAAGTATAGTCTGAAATACCTCACATGGGAAAGCCAACCTTAGAACTGAAGGGCTGCAGGGCGTGAGGTTGGAAAAAGGAGACCTAAATCTCAGGGGAAATTGAAGCAGCCTGAGAAAAAAATTAGTGCTATGTGTATGTTAAGATTGCAGCTTCTTAAATTAAGTTTCTCTTTTGCAACTATTTCCAATTTGTAATACATATTTAATCTTTGAGATTTTTTTTCTTTTTTAATTTATAATTTCAAGTCTGTAGAGTGATCAAACTGGATTCAAGTGAATATAACAGGCACACTGTATAATGCTTTCATGAAAGACCCAAATCCAAACATGGCAAACTTGCTCCTTGGAGCATTTGCAACCCAAAACAACCTTGGGAATCCAGGATATTGCGATACATTTTCTTCTAAGCAGCAAGAGTCAATTTTGTGTACTCAGTAAATCTGCTAGCAGGAATTACACAATAGAAACAGACAAGTGGTGAGACAATTTACAGCTGTAAGACTGTTATAATCTCCTATTGTCATTCTGCTTTACACATGTTGCATCAAGATGCAGTTTGATAAATGTTTTAAATTAAGGTGAATGGGCTGTTGTCAAAGGAGCCATGTTTTTTCATGCCATCAACTGTATGTATCTCATTCATGCCTTGGGTTGCTGTTAGCATTTGTGAGACATGCAGCAGGCTGGACCAGAAAAAAAAATGAGGGAATAATACAGAGGCAACAAAATAATACGTTTTCATCCATATGAATTCCCTTATCTGGCTCCCTATATAGCCTTGTGAGTGCTACAGCTAGCAAACAGGAAGGGAGAAAGGAACATGAGACTGGGGACCAGACTAAGTCTGTAGCACCTCAAAAGTAATAATGACATTTAATACTAAAATTCAAGTAATATTCTCTCCACTACTTTTTCAGTTCCTTTGCCTGCTCTCTAGCTCTGGCTTAATCTCACCAAGTTGATGGTTACACCTCTGAAAACTTCTCTAATACCATGCTTATTTGTCTTGGTCAATCGGTCAAAATTGAAATGTGTTGTCCACCAACACCAATGTAAGAAACTCCTGTGCTATAAAAGTCTTTGTACCATTTTGCAGTTATAACCAAATCTGTTTTATCAACGCTTAGCTTTTGTCTCCTTTTCTAGTATCATCTTCCAAGAATTTCTTCTTTTGATTTCTTTTGTCCAATTAACTCTTTGTTTTTGAGCAACTTTTCCTGGGTTTATTAAATATTATTTAATACTGTACCTTAAAAGGTATTCTATGAGTAGTAAAAAATAAATGTATTTAACTGATAAAGAAGGCTTTAGAAAAAGACCCTTTCAAGTGACTGCAGAGCCTTGGGAAAGGTTGAGGTATAAGGAGTCTGTATTTCATTACACCTCAACAATATCTGAAGTTGGAATGCATTTTAGATGTGACAGGAGCAGAATTGTGGATGGAAGTAGAAAATTTTTCCATATAAAGATGCTTCATGTCCAGAATAACATGTTCTTATTGCTTGCAATAAGAGCTCTTGTGACAAGTACAGAATTGAGCAATGATACACTGTAATTAAAGATGACATAGCATGTTGTTATTTTACAACACTACTTGTCTATAAACATCTTATTCTTGTCATCTGTCTACTTACTAATAACTAGTAAACTAGAGAGACAGGGTGCTGAAAGGAGTAAGTGCATGGCACAGGCTTTCATTTCTACATGAGCAATTCAGACCCAGACACAAATGTTCATGTTGAGAAGCCATAGTTTAGCAGCATTTTCTTAGCCTGTGGTTTCAAATAATTTCCCAGATGATGCATATCTTCATCACAAAATCAGCTCTACAACTGCCACTAAGTGCATCAGTGTTGACTATCTCTTTAGAGAGACTGGGAATTGAGTGCTACAAGTGGCAATGATATCTGGTCCTAAAAGAACTAAGAACATTTGTTCCTTAGAGGCACACCAACAGAACAGTAAGGGAAAAACAACATAAACGTTAATTTCAATTAAAAAAAAAATCTTTGTGATCCTAATGCTTTAATTTCTTCTTTGATCATACAATAAGTATGTAAGGAAGTCACCTAGTCTTCTATTTTTTATATGGAAGCAGTAGGATTGCTTTCTGATATCAGGTCTGTTCACTTTCTCTATACTCAATTCAGATGCTGTTTTATAGCAGGGAAACTACAGAAAGTAAGATGAAAACCAAAAGCAAAGAAGGTATAAGAATTCTGCACCAAAACTCAAGCTGATATTTTTATGAAATTTTTAATTATTCCATTGCCATTATTTTCAGAAAATTCTTTAAAAAAAGTCTTAAATATAATGAACTGATGTTTTTAAAGTTTTAAACTTCTAGGGTTTTAGATAAAAAAATTATCAAGAATTAATTATGATTTTTCCTTAGGATAAACCTCTTTGTTTAAAAGAAATAGCTTAGCTTTGGAGTTTTAAAGCATTTCTAATGTAGAGCTGCATTTTAAAAAAGAAGTTTTAAAATTGTGTCAATATTTTGGGTCAACTTTTCCAATTTCATCTATAGTGTGGATCTTAGATATGCAGCACAGCTAATTATTTTTTAGTTGTAACACATAACTTATGGTCCGTGGGATTTTAGTGGCCTGCTGCCAACCATCTAACAAAGGAATGGCTTTTCTTTCTTTATGTTATTCAGGTATGGATTCATCAACAGAAGAGCAGAATTACGAAAGAATTACCAAAAAAAATTACCAAAGCCTTCTCCAGCCAGAAGACTAATATTTACTTGTAGATACAATTGCTTTCAATTATTTTAACTTTTTCTTTTTTCAAATTGTAAGGCAATTCACTAACCATCTAGTTCACAGCATTATTACCCACCCATTCTCAAAGCTGTCTAAATTTACACTGAGGTTTCCTTGAATGACCTCATTGGCTAATGAGCAATTGTCTGCTAAGAATTGATCAAAAAAGCAAATATCTTCCAAAATAAACTTCTAACAAATTTTCTTTGATCATAAAAGGCAGAGAATTCCTGTGCTGAGTAAGTAAAATAAAATTGTCATTATAATAACAGCTAAATGGTTATAATGGTATTGTTCTGGATAATGTCAGTGACTGATATAACTGGATGCTTAATTTACAATCCTAAAAAAAAGTTCACCTATTCCCAAGCATTTTATGTGTCACATAACTTGTACTGAGCTTAGTGGGAGCTGCTGAATGCTCAACAGTATAAATATCTTATTATGGATCTAAGTGTCTAAATAAGAACTATAAATTTTACTCACGTGAAAAACTGGCAAACTTTGAAAATCTGTTAAGATGACAAAATGAGTCTGTTCTTAGGATACAGTTCTGTATTATTGAGATGCATGTTCTCATCATGAATAAACCTCTCCACCTGTAGAGTTTCCTATTGACTTTTGAAGAGCTTTTAAGATTGCATGCTGAGCATACTGAACCTGTTCTTGCAGATCTGTGTATTTTGTTATTATTGATACAGAAGTTCTATCAAAGCTAACACAAATCAAAGCCAAAATTCTGTCAAATGCCAAATATGGGTTGAAGCGTTCAGCCATGTAGTTCTAGAGTGTAAGTGTCATGTAAGTGTCACCTATCAGTAGCTCCATTTTTATGAACTTTATGGATATTTCAAAGTCTGCTATTGTGTATTACTGTTTCAAAATTTAATTGAGCAGTAACTTAGGAAAAGCATGAAGGAAGCAACTGCTTATAAACATGGAGCTTCATTTAATTTGGTACTTTAATGAGCAGTATATTAGCTCCTACAGAATACTGTTTCAACTAATTGGATTACAGTTAGCACTACTTGTCTAGACGTAGGATCAAAATGTGAATCTTAAATTAGATTGCCTTGAGATTTCCTTTTGTCAAGGTATTGTACTTATCTTAATAATATGACAGTCCAGTAGCTCAAGAATATAAGTTCACAAAGAAAACCTCAGAATCTTATGGGAAATTTCTTTCAAGAGTTGCAATGTATATTAATTTTTTTTCATGAAAAAGGACATTGAAAATATAAGAAAAAAACTAAAGTAAGGCTGACATATAATTAAGTTCTCAAATTAATCACTGTCTTAGTTAAACTTCAATATGAGGCATGTATCAAAATGATAAATTACAGTACCATAGTTTGACAAATACGGCTTATTTAACAACATTATTCTGAAAGAAATAAATTAAACAGAACATTGAAATAGTAAGTGGGGTTTTTTGAGACTAAGGGAGAGACATTTTTTCTTCCAATAATTAAATATTTCTTAAAGCAGAAGAAATGATATGTTACTCATTGGTTTTTATATTTCAAATAATGTCTTTTTTGCAGATGTTAAACCAAATTAATATATTTCCACTCATTTTGCCTGGAACAAAATTATACATGGTTCTGTGGCTCTCCAATCAATTTTTAAAAATTTGTTTATTAATTAAGCTTTATCAAAGAAAATTTAACACCCAACAGACAACAACTAAAGTCCAACTGGTAGTTACAGGAGAATAAAACACTAGCTCTATAATGAAACACATGTGCATGAGCTTTTTTCCTACAAATAATACGTTATTTTGCAAAGGAAAGAACAAGGAAGAGAAGTATATCTAGGTGAATTTATCACACATTCTCTCTAAAATAGGATGGCAAATTCTTGGCAGCAAGAACTATATTTAACTGTACTTTTGCGTACTGTTAATAAAGTGACACAACCATCCATACTGAGCCTTTGAGAGGTACTAATGGTTAGATACTCCCTCCTACATGGCACAATCCTCTGCCTGCAAGCCAGACCTATAGTCTTGGACAGTGTGTTTCTTGCCTGGAACCCAGACCCATAATTTCGCAAAGCAATTGTTGTTTGTTCAGCTTCACAACTGCTACTTCATGTTATTCCCCCATGTGAGTAGTAATAATGTGGCCAAGGGAAACCTTAAGCAGATCAAAGGTTGGTATGGGATTCTGAGGAGAAGAGTGAGGAGGATATGATCCCAGATGGTGCTGGTATCTCTCTCAGTCCTTCTGGTTAGGAGAAAAGCTCTGGCTATGAGAAAGTACATCCAGCAGACCAATGCCTAGTTGCACAGCTGGTGTTGTCTTCAAGGGTTTGGCCTCCTTAATCATGGTGCCTCATCTGAAGATGAAGTAGGACTGCTGGGAAGAAATGAAACCACCTGAACAAGGCAAAGAAGAACATAACTGCAAGCAGGCTTGCTTACCTCAAAAGGAGGGCCTTTAAAAATAGTCTTGTCAGGAGACAGGGACCTAACTACAGAGTAGAAGAGAAGAAAATTGAGCCCAGGTTTAGAAGGGAGGCTGGGAAGTAAGTAGTAAAATTGGGATGCTAAGACTTCAAGAATTTATTTATTTGAATTTATTTGGGGAATTGTTGGGC
The DNA here is from genome assembly GCA_013401315.1 of Balaeniceps rex. Taxonomy (NCBI): domain Eukaryota; kingdom Metazoa; phylum Chordata; class Aves; order Pelecaniformes; family Balaenicipitidae; genus Balaeniceps; species Balaeniceps rex. The sequence goes on from VYZW01046095.1 coordinate 11,838, forward strand.
AGAATCTCCTGGGAAGCAGTTATGAGGAGGAAGGGCAGCCAGAGAGGTGGCTGATTTTTTTAAAAGACAACCAACTATTTTAAGGGGAAGTGAACTTTGGCAAAGACTGATAAGGCTAACAAGGGAGCTTCTTAATGAACTAAAATGCAAAGAAGTACAGACAAAAAAAAAAAGCAAAAAAGTATAGACAACAAGAAAGGAGTAAAAATGTGTTGCTTCAGTACTTAGGGACAAAATGAAGAAGGCCAAAGTCCAAGGAGCACTAACACTAGTGAGGGGTGTTATGGGTTATAAAACAGGGATTCTACAAGTATTCCAGTAGCAAAAAGAAGGACAGGAAAAAATGCAGGTAAACTGGTGAGTGGAGAAGACAACAATGGACAACATGGAAAAGGCCAAAGAACTTGATGCCTTTTGTTCATCATTTTTCACAAGAAGAAACCTCTTCATGTATCGGTGCAGTTGGGAAGGAGAGAGGCAGTCAGTTCTGGGTGTGCAGTAAGTGAGGGATTATGTAGAGAAGTTGAATATAGTCACATTCATAAATTCACCCAAGGGTACTGAAAGAGCTGTCCCACCATGACTCAAAAGCTGCTGTCTGTAATCCATGAAAAATTACGGCAGTAAGTGGTAGTCCCTCACGACTAGACAGACTAGTGATACACTTGTCCTAATGAAAGCAAGAGGGACCACCACAGGCACTATAAAATAGTAACCCTTCTCTCAGTTCCTGGAATAGCCTGAAGACCACACTTTTGTAATCCATTTTCCAACACCTGAAGGATGAAGGTAATTGGGAATAGTCAGCACAGACTTATCAAGGGCAAATTATGCTTGATTAACCCAAATGACATTTAAGGATGTTATAACTAGTCACTGCCTCGAGCAGCTCTAGGGTCTGGAGGTTTCAACCATAGAAGCCCAGCCTGGGGCACCTGGAGACCTGGGGATGTCTGACTCAGGCCAATGGACCTTGTTGATGCTTTCCCATTTGCAGGTTTAACCAGTTGCACAGCTGAGCATGTATCCCAGAGAAACACAGAGACACACAAAAGACACCAACATGACTAGCTACAGACTGCCACAGACAAGGTGCTGCCTTCAACAGCACCTACCTAGGACTCACATGAAACACAAGCACCAGCAGCCAAGTCCCCTCTTTGGCTGGTAGACACAGGAGGTCACTCATGCAGGCACGCATACAAGCCTGTCTGGGTTCACAAGCACACATACGTTTGCAGATCCCCCAAGTACCAGCACGACTCCTCTGTCTGCCCAGCACCCTTGCCCAGATCCCAGGCCTTCTTACCTGCCCCATGGGTCCCCTAGTCACTGGCTGGTCCAGCTTGATGCTCACGAGCAAACATGCAGCACTCACATGCTTGTCCAGCATGGACCCTCCACCCACCTGATACCTCATCCCAGATCCAGCACATAGTACCCGCAGGCAAGTCCAGATGGAAGTGTGCGGTGAATGACACATGCACACCCAGTTTGGAGAAGATACAGACAGTTGCCCTCCACACCCCCCCAAGCACCAGGCACGTGGCCCGCTCCCCAGCTGCCAGCACTGAGCCCCTCACTTGCTTCACTCAAGCCGGTTCCTCCCAGTAGCTGGCTTTTGGGACAAACACTGTTCCCATCCCAGTGAGTGGCAGCTGAGACCCCCACTGACTCCAGTAGCTGGCACTGAGACCCCACTCACTCCAGTAGCTGATGCAACAGGCCAGGGGCACCTATATCCCCAGTCTGACTCCAGTAGCTGGCACTCAGCCCTTGAAGCCCTCACACACAGGATAGAGTGAGATTGCACTGGAAAAGAGTACAATAGATAGACTAGAGAGACTTCTCTTCCTTGTTCTTTCATTTGCAAAATAACATATCATTTGTAGGGAAAAAGCTCATGCACATGTTCTTTATTATAGAGCTAGTGTTTTACTCTACCATAACTACCAGTTGGACTTTACGTGTTGTCTGTTGGGTGCTAAAAAAAGAGTTAAAAAAGGATTTAGTAAGAATATAGTACAGACTGTGGTGATCAGGTGCAGGGCTCAGACAGACGAGTGAACTGACCAGACCTGTTTTTCACACAGACATCACAACACCCACAAAATGATGAAAATGCAGAAGAATGGTACAAAATAATTTGTGATTTGGAACAAAATACTTTATGTTAAGACTTTAAAAGCCCATATTAAAGAGAAAGAATACTCTGAAGTGTGTGATTTTATTGCAGTACTGCAGAACCTAACATAAGAATTAACAGATGCTAATACCAAGGGCTCTGTAATTTAGCAGATAAAAGCAGAACAAGAACCAGTGACTGGAAGTTTAAAAATCAGAGTTAAAAAGTCTTACTTCTAAGTGAGGCAAGTGATCAATGGAATCAGAGAAAGTGATAGTTTTCTTAAATCTTGATGTGTTCAAGAGCTGAATTTGTTTCCAGAAGTCATGCTTTAGCCAAATCCAAATTGGTAATTGCAGTATCAAGAAAATGGTGTGAAATGCAATAAAAATTAACCGATTAAGTCCACAGGCCTATTTTTCTTTACTCTCTCTGGATCTATACAGGAATGGTGGGAATGATACAACATATAGGTAAAATATTTAAAATTAACAAGCGCCAAGGCAACCTGGTATTGATTTCATAGAGTGTGATTCCCTTCTGTGCTACAGCATTACAAGTACTTCTGACATTAGGATTAGCATGATAGTCCTGAGGCAATGATATATTGTGACACACGAGCTAGGCTGGATTAACTGGGAGGAGTTTTATTTTATTTTCTTTTATTTACTGACAATGTTAAGTATTAACTGACAGTGTATTTTGGAAATGTTACTTCTGATTTTAAAAAACATTGGCTAGGAAGATGTCATGTGGTTATGCATCTCTATAAGATACATGGGAAAGGATATTAATTTATAGTTTTACCAGATAAAATATCTGAGGTATTTTGAAACTTTTAATAGGGTGGACTTCTTGTTTTGCTTTTTCTTGTCTGGATCAATGCTGAAGTATCAGTAATATGATCAAAGCAGGATAATATTCTGCTATTGTTAATCACAATAGTAATAAAGTGAAAGCCTGATAAGCATCTCTCATGTTTTTTATTTCCCTGAATATGCAGCCATTTTATTTCTGCATCACATGCTGTGGATAGTAGATACAAGACTAGGAACAGTCATTTTTGGGATGTTTTCTGTCCACAGTTAATATTCCAAGACCAGAAGGATATTCTAGATAAGTTTATGTGACTTCCTAGACAATGTGGCAGATACTCATACATTCAGCCAAAAGAAAGAAACTCCAGGACCTTTTTTTTTCTTGTTATCTAACAGGTTGAATGGAAGTAAGAATTCAGAATTTAGATTGCCTTCTTATCTTTAGTATGTTTCCTTGTTAGATTTCGTATGTTTCATTTTCAAAACAGGAGTTTCCATGATGAATATGTCTGTTTAGTCAATTTAAGCTTTCTCTATTTTAATTATTCTTTTTTTTTCTTTTCTTCATGGACTTTTCTTTCAGAAACACTAGGCGAACTCAGTTTAATTCCATTTTTATTAAGTGCTTGCTGAAGCAATGTTAAGACAGAGAGCAGCCATATCCAAAATAGTTATGGCAAAATCTCAACCAAAAAAAAAAAAGCCTGTAGTATCTGTCAGGTAGTAAGCCTGGTGACAACTTTGCAGCTTAAAGTCTGTGTTTTTTACAACTCCAAACTGACAAACACTTTTTGAGTGGACCTTTTATAAGACACCACCCCAACATTGAACAATAATTTATTAGTAGTCCTTTAAATTTTTATATGAAGTTAGCAGTGATATTATTAGCTTCATACAGCTAGTACTTCATGAACCTTACCTAAATCCAAGATTTAGATTATGTGTAGCCACATTTCTGGATTCTGATATGCAGGAGAGCTAAAATAGATTATCCTATTTGTTCACATTCTCTATACCAACTGCCAAAATTATCTTTAGCAGCCACATCCTGGCACATTTAAGTCCTACTAGTATTTCTGATCTACACGCTTCAATAATGCTGTACATCAGCTCCCAATTTTTCTTCATATTGCTGAAAGAAAGAAATGCATGATAGGTCACTAGAAGTCACTAGATGGAAATCCTATTCTGTTAATAAACACCATCTGCTCCCTTCTTTCCTGCCCCCCTCCCATTATTCATAAAGATGAGATCAATCTTCAGATTTTTAACATTGCTCTCAAACCCCTCTCAAAAGCATTTCAGCAGAATTGCTGAATTCCTGTAGCACCACTCCAATAAAAACATGAAGACCATTTCATTATTTATACAGTGTCTAATAATTCAGTTTTATAACTCAGCTTTAAAAAGATGTGTAGCAGTACAAAACAGATAAAATTATATTTCATAACACTATTATAAATAATTGTGATTCATGTCCAGGACATTCAGAGTTTTCACTATTATAATAATCTATATATTAAGTTCTTTTTTTCTTTCCCAAGATCAACAGGATAGCACAAACATGTCTATCATATTTTGCTTGTATAAAAATTGCCATAAATTCTACCAGTAAATTTGTTAATGAAGTCAATGATTTTAACAATGTCAACTACCTGCTTAATAGCTGTAAAATAACCCAGTAAGAACAAAAGGAAGCACTGTTCAAAGCAGGACTAGGTTCACTGAAGCCCCTTGCTGTATGGGCCAAGCTGCTCTGTCGCTTTCTTTCTCAGCAGCTGTATTTCCCCTCCCGTGCTCTCAATGAATAAAGCTGCTTATGTATCTCAGGACAACAGGAAATGGAAATGTGCATCAAATTCTTCTATTCTGAAACCAAAATAATCTTATCAGAAATAAAACAAAAAGGACACAGCTACACCGTGACTTGGCCTAAATTATCAAAGAGAGGATCAAGTATAGCATTTCTCCACCATACATTAGTACCCATACATGTTACACAGACCCTGAAAGCTACTAAAAAAAGAAAGAAAAGATGCCAAAAAACCCTTCAGAAAAAAACAGGCATAGAATCAGCAGACTTGTAACTCCCCCATTTCTCACTCCAACCAGCAAAGCTGTGTTGCTAGACAGTGAGGAAATTATAATTGCTGCTGGTAATTATTGTAGCTCAATTTTTTTTCTTAAAATCCCTCCTTAATTTTCAATGCATCTCACCATTTTCTGTAAGTGAAAGTTACTTCACTGTAAGTGAAGTCTTTTTCTTTTAAGTAATCTGTTTCAGTTTTCTCTCACGAAATCCTTTTTCTCCAGGGGTATTGTGCTATATAGAGAGGTGTATTTCTCAGGTGTGTTCTTTCCCAAATACCAGAGAAACTGAACATAAAAAAGTATGTGCACAATGGTACCAAAGCTAACCCAAATATGCCACTTGACATTGAGGAAAGAAAGAAGGTGAGAAGGAGAGAAAGAAGAACAGGAGGAGAGAAGGATGGAGGGACAGAGGATACAGACTGAGGCTTATGATATTGAGGGTAGGAGGCCAGAGTGGGTATTTCTGTGGTCTATTTTGTACTTAGTTTGACTGGATGCAAATGCAAGGGCTTACATATAATGCATAGTAGTTCTATTAATGATATAATTTTGTATCTTTTCACACACATTTTTATTCTCAGGAGACCAGAAAATTAATATGTTCCTCTATGTTATGATCAAGAAAGTCCACAGTAGATTCATAGTTCCCACGGATTCTGCCAGATGCTCTGGAGTTTCTTGTCAACTTTCAGCTCAACTGCAAATATGTCAAGGAGGATGGGAAGTCAGAATAAGAGATGTTGGTGGGCTTTGTTTATTTGTTTTTTTGGGGGGAGTGTTTTTTTTTTTTAAAGATAGTGAACAGTAATGCATTCCATATAACTGTCTGTCTATGTCCTCTATTTCCAAACATTTCAAAGGAAAGTATTTTAAATGATCACTGCTTATGAAAGGTATGCTCCTTCTTTTTCAAACCACACCTGGATCTAATCCTTTCAGATATATGTGTCTACTACTCATCCTGCCCTCTCATGCTATCTCTGTCTATCATTTCGCTTTATTGCAATGATAGGTTGCTAATCATTTCTATCTTAGGTTTCAAATTACAAATCCATAATGAAGCACTTAAGTATGTGGTCTGATATTTAGGGTTACTAAGTATGCAGATGTTTCATCAGGAAGCTAAAAAGGAGCTACTGGGCAATCAAAATTTTTGAAAATTGGATGCTAGGTAGAACCAGATCTGAAAATGTTGATTGCAGGGTTATACACATTCACAAAGAGTACAAGAACAGAAATGTAGATTGCCCTGATGTGATTATCATTTAAATACATCTATTCTCTCACGTCAAGGAATGATGCATGAAATGAATGTAATGTAATGAGTTTTCATTTCTTTGCTAGCTGGATATAAAGACAGGTAGCTTCATAGGAAGTCAAAAAAACAGGAGTTGAAAGAAAAATTCTCACTGAATAAAGCTGCCTTGATGCACCTCTTAAAAAAGCAGATCTCGCTGTGGGAAGGGAGACTGTGGGAACTAAAACTCTGGGGTCTAGCCTAACTTTTTTCAACATTCCTGATTTCACAAAATAAAGCCTCAGATTCAACAAGAGATGAGTATCAAATTCAAGATAACAAGTTTATGTTTTGTTCTAAAACATTGATTTCTGTGGTTGAAGGTAAAATTTCCCCACACTTGTCAGTGATTTAGGAGCTTGAGTTCTCTTAATAAGCATGTTATTTTAGCCTAGAAAGGAACTATGAGAGGAGTCAGTCATATGTGCAAACCGAACTCTATTGGCGACCTTCCATTTTAGGTGTAATCATTCTCTCTCACAGCTGAAATGCATAGTACACTATCTGCTAGCATCAGTAGTGCAAAATCTTTTGACAACAGCGTATGAAGACAGCAGCTGATACCATATATAGTGAATTTGAATTTCACAGTTTATGGCACCAATCAATGATAAAAAATGCTACATATTTTCCTAATATGCATAGAAGTATGTACTGTATTTTGCATAGTTAAAAGTCCATAGGAATTGAGCAGTACATTTCTATATAACATTTTTGAAATAACACTGCTGCTGAACAGTTACTGAGCACTTGAAAAATTAACAGACTACAGTGTAACCATAATGTAGCCAAAAACAATTGTTACACTTAGCTTGAATTAACAGACTACAGCTGTTAACAGCTATAATCCAGCCAAAACCAGTTACACATAGCTTGAATTTCTATTTTGTAAATTACCTCTTGCTTGTGTGCAAGCCAGAAAAAAGTGTGTGTGTAATTGCCTCATTTATTTTCTATAATAACTCAAGGGACAAGAAAGGCCTGAAAATTCTTTTATGTTTTTCATTTCATATCTTTACATAAGTACATGTAGAAGGGAATTTCTATATGAAGTAGCATTCTAATGCATTATACCTGAAGGTAAACTCTGTCAATGGCTGAATACATTTTACTACAGAGTGATTCTGGACTGTATTTCTATGACAGCCCTTCATTGCATTACCAGTTTTCAGATATTTTCCTAGCTATCAAAGTGTTACTCAGCTAGTTACTTTCTCAGAGATTAGTTTCTGTGGCAGGTGGGACTGAGCAGGGTACAACAATGGCTTCAGAGCTTCTCCAGGCAGTCCACTATAGCTCCTGGCTTGCTGGCAGAGACACTTAATGGAAGCAGAAAGATCAAGTGTCTTTACATCAATATAAAAAAGAAAAAAAAACCCCAAACCAAACAACAAAAGAAAAGAAAAAGAGGAAAACAACAGTTTCTATCGATATCCTATAAACACATGTTAGAGTTCATAGTCCCAGTGCCAAGAAACTGATTTAAAAAAAATTGGATGGATGATATATTCCAATGCTTCAAACATGACTGAAGTGAGCTTGATCATAATCAAGATCCTTCCTGGAACATACATACAATACTACGAACTTCTGGAATTCAGGAGAACATGTGCCAGCTGATTTACTTCAGTGTCTGTGTGAAAACTGTAGACAATTGTGAAAACTGCAATAGGGAGGTAGCTTTATGTCAGTTCAGAGAACTGAGTCAGCATTTCTCCTATGCAAAAGTATGAGAAGGAATCCATCCATAAAACTTACAGATATAAATTCAACTGTCTATTGAAATTCAAGAGTAACTAGTAATATCTTGGCAGTAATTTGAATAAGCATACCCTAGCAGGACCAGAAAGATTATGATTATGTTTTTCAGAATTTAAAGAATTTGGCATTATTAAAGTAAAGGTCATAAAACATTTGTGTCTGGATGGGACTATAGACGGTAAAGTTTTAAATATTTTGCTTTCGGATGTGAGTCTATGCATCTGAATGACTGCATGAAAAGCAAACATTGTAACTTGGATAAGGTTATAAATGTGTATTTGTATACAATTTTGTGGGACATTTAGTTTTATTATATAGAGAGATCAGAGAAAAAAATCCAGAATCTTTTGTTAAGACTGTCTTACCTTCATAGTAAACTTTAAACCCGTGAGCACTAACTGCAAAGTCACTTGTCAAGCGCAGTGAAAATACAGATTTTGTACTTGTCACAGGTGGAGGAAGATGAAATCCTGTTAACCTAAGAAACAAAAAAGCACAACTCATGGTTAATTGTCTGAAAAATAAAACTGTCTGTGACAGGTTGCTGTTCCAAACAATAGTTCATCATGGAAAGGGCAACTGACTTAAAAGTATATAATCTGTATTACTTGAGAAAATGATTTTTATATGATAGTTTAAGGAATCAATATAGACTTTTAGCGGCTTTCATGGACACTGAACCAGGTAAAATACATCGGTCTGAGAAAATTGTACTTAGTAGAGATAATAATAAGATATAGAAACCCGACTTTAAAAATGGTCCAGATTATCAGTAGATAAAAAAAAAAAAAAACACACAAACAACCAGCCAATTTACCCTATTTAGGGTTATGTTCAAACATCTATTGCATTATATATTTTACACAGAGTTCTGTTAAAATTTATAGTGGATGAATTTTCTGCAGCAATATGATGAAAGAAAGGGGACCATGATTCACTTTAATGAGGGAATTTAAGATCATTTAAACTATGTACTTTAGCCTCAGAGAAGATATTTCTGCTTTCAACTCAAACAGGAAATCCAAAGAGCATCACTGTGAAATCATACATGCATAAAGAAAGCTCTCTTGCAAAGAATTACAGGGTCGCTAGGGTTTTGTTTGGTTGGTTTGGTTTGGTTTGTTTTATTAAAACCACAACATTTGAGACACAGATGAAAGGACTATTTTTGTGTACTCATAGCACTGCTGATATGCTCTGCTGATACTCAGCTCTACAGTCTTTTCATTTGACACACATATGGTAACACTTACTTTCTCTATTCTAGGAGAATAACCTCATCAGGTTTCATACCAGACCAACAAAACCCATAGTATTTACCTGTCGAAAATATGTAAAGAACAAGTTGAATAATTTAGCTGTGTATACTCACCAGTGAAATGTAGACATACCCTTGGAGCCCAGTTAGCCCTGTGTGGCAAATCGTGTAGCAGATTAGGATGATTTATTTTATTCATGATCCATGTGTTTGTAGCCGAGCCCTATTTTTACTTTGAATTTAGAATTATAGAAAAATTTAGGTCAGAGGGGACCTGTGGAGGTCAGATAGTCCATCCTCCTGCTCAAAGTAGGCTTAACGTGAGAGTTAGTCCAGGTTGCTCAAAATTCACCTTTTCCCTTTGCATTCTTAGAATAAATTTACAATTTCTTTTTTTTTCTTACATATATTCATGATCATGTTTTGATTTACTGTTATATGTGAAATATAAAATTTAGTATACACACACACAAACAACCTCCAAACCTCTTCACTACTCTGTTAAACACCCACTGTAAAACAGCTATGTATTAAGTAAGATTCACAGAGATATTTGATTTGTAATACATCTTTATAGGATTCCAGAACACCCAATTCATAGATTGGTCTTGTGGACACTTAAAAAAAAGATGTAAACGCTGATATTTTTTACTGGAAGAAAAGGTATATATTTTTAATTTTGCTTGATATAAGTACTGCAAAAACCAATGGTGTTTAATGTTGCTTTAATACATTTTCTGCTGCTTGTGCTGAAATTCAGTCTCAGCCTTGTTCTGTAATGAACTGATAAGTTATGTCCTGCCATTATCAGTATTTCTAGTCTCACCAGAAGGAAGGACAGAGAGTGATGAGAAGCCCAGAATTCAAAAAGTCAGGAAATGATTTCCTGAAAAATTATTGTAATTGCAATAGTAGTATTTTAATGTTTTATTTATTGTTAATGCTAAGATACCTTTGGATGAGTTCTATATAGTGTATCAGTAATATACCAAGAGGCTCATTTGCTGTGGGGATCATAAAAAGTTTTATATTGTTCTCTGATGACTATCTACTTGGTGTTCTTAACAGATACTCTAAATTAATGGGTGTTATATTGTTGTTTTTTCTCAAGCAATCTTTGGCAAAAAAAACCCCCACACAATAGCCTGTCTCTTTTTTCCCAGAGAATATTCATTCATGTGAGGGACAAAACAGCTGAACATCTGTCTCAAAGCTTGCCGACGAGGAGATAACAGAATCTTGCAGGAGATTGTGCAAGATATTATCTGCTCACAAAATCTCAAGGACAATCACCAGGAGCCTCCCATTTGATATAGATAATGGGATATGGGAGAGGCTCAGAGATGTGCCATCACCCTGGGTTGCGCAAGCTGGAGTTGCCTTAGGCTGTATCCTATAAAAGACCACTGCCCCAGACCCTGTTGGGAGGTGGGGCAGAGATCCCACTTTGGACACCACCACTACAGGAGGGAAGATCGCACTTCAGACACCACCACCACCAAAGACCCCATTGGTGATTCCCCACCACAGAGATCCCCCACCACTGAAGACCCCAGAAGCAAGGACCCCCGGGACGCTGCGGATCCATGGTGGTGACTAGTTGTGCTTTCCTGTCCCTAAATCTTGCTTTATCTTCCACCTTTCCTTCCTTCCTTGCTTTCCTATCGCTCTTTCTCTTTTCGTGAGTGGTTTAATAAACGGGTGGACTCACGACATCTGACCTCGTTTGTGTCTCAATCTCGCTCGAAGGGATCGAACTTGAAAGGGGAGGTTGGTCTAGCTGCCCCTAGTCTCCCAGACTCATCTGAGGTCGGTTAGAACGCAAGGGGACCTTCCTCTCATCCAAATCGGATCGTAACAGTTCATTACCCTATGCCCTTACTGAAACCATTGTTAAAGACATTGCAATAGCCAACATATGCTATTGCTTACAATCATGACAGGTCTGAAAGCCAAACGATAAGATAATATTACTCACAGCATAATGACCAGAAAATCAAAAAACATGAACAAAAGTAGCAATGACACTTAAAGAGGTGTATATACAGATATATATATGCAGTAAGTCATCAGCGTGTGTATTCAGAAACGTATACTTTGTTTTGTCATGGGCATCTTCATGAATAATGTCATTAAAACAAGATTAGATTAAAGAATTCATATTAATATGCAAAGATGGAGAATTATTTACAGAATATTTAGGATTTAGGAAATGCATTTTTTTATTTGATTATGAGAATATATTTTTGTTCTAACTATAAAACAAATCAATAAAATGCTTACCTCTCCCAAATAGCCATATGTATAATTCTTTGACAAGTCAATATCAGTGCAATTTTCCCACTAGCTTATTCATAAACCAATAAATACATTAATTCATTGGTAAGTATCACCACTTGAAAGTAAGCTGACCTAACATAAACCCAAGCCAATAATTTGAATAAAACTTTAATTTGCAGCACACAGCAGGTCTAGCTAGTATCTATTTATCTACCCAATGATTTGAGGGAATTGTGGGTATAAACACATATCCATCAGAGAAGAAATACACATTTATCCCAAATTATTTAATTTTATCAGTGGTACATATGCACAGCTTAGATGGGTAAGGGATTTTTAAAATGAACATATATGTTACTAGTGTGGCAAGCATTACAGCGCCTCATGCAAAACAGATCATTATTAGAGCTGTTTGATACCATTTAGCTTTCAGGGATGTGCCTTTATCACCGTCATTATGCTACATTTACTCAGAAAGGTTCAGCTTGTTTCTTTAATTTGGTTGCTACACTTAAATTTATTTGAAAAAATGCAGAGGTTTTATTTGTGGTTTAGTGGATGCAAAATTAATTAAAAATTTTAATAAGTAAAAATACAACAACAAGCAAATATCACTTGGTAAAATACTGTAATTTTTCAAAAGGGAATGTAATGTAATTTGCTCAGAGAATTGAAGTAACCTAATACTTGAGTATAATTCATTGGCTACTTCAGTACATAGACATCAGAGCTGAAGTCTCATTTGTATGTAAAACTCTACAAAAGGTCATAAATGTTAGCTAGAATAGTTTTCTTTGCCATTTAAAATGAAACATAGCAAGTACATAATAACTGCAGGAGAGTGATGTCAGGTAAGCAGCAAAATGCCTGTAAGATAACGTATGTGCATAGGTCTGATTGTCACTTATTCAGACCAGTCACAACTAAATGGCTAACTTAAAGCAAGTACCCTGGTAAAAGCAAAACTTATGGGTGGGACACTTATGCAAAACAAGCAGTCATCTCCTTAAGCTGGTATCATCTGCATATTAAACACATTTAAAATTCAAATTTCCTGTGGTAGCTGTGGGGTTTTTTATCTACAGCTATTTTCTCTCTTACATTCCATTTGCATATTTCATTCCATTTGCATCAACTTTTTTCAAATTTTAAATACCTAATGGAGTGATTCAAGTGTCTCTACTGCTATTTTAGACACATTGAGGTATCTGAGACATCAGCACAGAGCTGGTAGATATGACATCAGACCAATATGAGACCCATGCTCTTCTGGAGACCTGCAGGCCAGGCAGGATTCCTTAGGCATTCTAGGTGTACCTACTATGTTATGTTAGGCACTTCAATCATCCCCTTATAGTCTACCACTTTGGCAGAAGAAATTTATACTAGGACAGGTAGGCTTTTTTTTTCTTTTTAGTAGGATTTTCATTCACCCAGTCCTTATCCTCTTTCCCTTTTTGGTTTTGGAATTGGCTCCTTTAGTGTTCTCTGAAATACATAAAAAGATCACATAAGCAACTGATACTGTTTCCTGTGGTGACAAACCATGGGAACTAAAAGACAATGTCTACAGAAGTCTGAGAAGGAAATACACTTCTTTCTGTCTCAACTCTTAAAAAAGTGGAATTTTGAATTGTAACATTCTACTGGAATATTTGATTGAGATGCTGCAGTTCAGCTACAGAGTGCTATCCAACGTACAACAGTGATACAAATAAATTAATACTCTGCATATTAATGCATATGTTTGCTTTGCGCTTGCTGGTGTCTTAGCAAGCTTGTCAGGTACCTTATGATCACAGGAAATGGACACATTATTTGTCCACATAGTAGACTTTGAAGTTGTGAATGTGAAGTATGAAATTAGCTGGGTAGATACCCAAAGGCTACAGATAATTCTGGGAGAACAGGAAAAGGTTGAGAGATATTTTTATTCATTCAGCTCTTCTACGTTAGAAAGATCAGATGTTCTTCCCGAAAAGCTTCTTGTCTATAGAAATTCTGAAACTCCAGTAGTAAATATGGTGAAATTGAAAATGATACATCATGTGGAGACATAATATGTATTTAGAATTTAGATACTATTTGCATGCAAAATTATGATGCTTTGTAAAGTAGTTTCAGTAACATATGAATCTGGCAATGTTTTTGTAATCACCTCACTGTATAAGAAAGAATAGAGAACAGAAACACTTGGTAACGAGGAGCCAGAGAAAAGGGCATATGACATATGATTAAAGAGATGTGTGTAATTAACCCCAAGTAGACCCAAGACTGAGGAGAAGAAAATCTCCATCATCACTGTCATACTCTTTGGCAAAGAATTCATCCTGCTGGTTGTTTATTATAACTACCCCCTGGTGCCATCTTCATCCTCCTGAGGAAAACCAAAGCTGTTGAGGATCCAGAGGGACATCAGAAGGGTGAGAACACCACCAGAGAAAAGAGGCAGATTCTAGGAAGTTTCTGTACAATTTTAACTGTGTTATCAGTAAGATTTTTCTGTAATAATTAGTTACTTGGAGTATGAGTGTTAGTAATATTGCAAGTGGATTAGTAATAACAACTGTTATATTCACTGTTATATTTTTATTTGTTGGGACTACTTGGCAAAACAAGACAGATTTTATTTGAGTCCTCAGATGTCTCTAAGTACTCAGGATACAAGTGCAGAAAATTTCCCGATGTACAAATGAAGTGACCAAAGGATGTCTCTTTCCAGCTGAGACTAGTTTTGAAGGAACCTGTTTCATATGTGGGGAAGTTCTCTGACTCCATCTTTACACTTTTTTTCAGTAACGGAAAGGGTCAAATGGAGTCTGCAACAAAACACTGTCTTGTATCTGCAGGAATTTCTAAATATTCTGTCACCATTAATTAAAATATAGTAAATAAATTTGAAGAAATGTTGATTATATTTTAATCTATATGAAAATTTGTAATAATATTTTTTGGGTTTATAAATGACTGAAAATAACAATTATTTTCTTTCAAACATGACATTTACAGTGTGTGTCACTGTCTCTCTTCTTCCTGTAAGTTACCATATTTTGGCACATGCTGTAGATTCACAAAAAAAATGTGCATACAACAGTAAACAGTTGAATCCCTGTCTGTTTTCCTTTTTCTTAAGTGGATTTAAAAAGCTATTACTCCAAGAGTAATTATAATCTCTCTCACTCTCTTTTTTTAACATGTATATCATCATTTAAAAATGACAAATCATCTTAGATTTATGGTTTCTGAGCTTTTAAGGGTTCTGACTGGAAATTTCTGAAGTTTTATCAATCATTTGTTTTCTGGTTTTATTGTGATACTTGGGATAAACCTTTAATCATACATCAAGTGAACTTTTAGCTGCATGCTGGACTTGAAACTCACAAGCCCTTAAGGAAAGACAAGCTCCCAACTGCAGAATCAAATTAGAGCAATCTTTTCATAATTGCAAAGTTAAAATGATGGAAAGCAGTCTTGATTAGTCATACAAAAGTGCTCCTAGATAAATTGTTTACTTGAGATTGTAGTGTGATAAATAAGATGACAGCATTTCCTCCTTGCCTGTATATCTTAGATAATTGTTGTTTGACAAAGCATTACTCTTTTAAATATGTAATTTAAAAAAAAAAGTATTTTAAAGGCTTTTTTTTTTTCAAGTTCACAAAATTCTAGCTTTTCTACAGTCTGTTACTTATTTCCAAAGAAAATACAGTTCATCTAGAGTATTTCGGTTTGGATTGGATAGTATACAAGGAGATTCACCAAAAGATTCAAGTGAATAGTAATTTTTCACTTGATCTCAATAAACTTGATTAGCTCATAGGAATTTTACAATAAGAAGAGTTCTAGACTAACCTGAAAAGTGTAAGAAATGTTTGTCCCTAATTTATATAAAATAATGCAGAAACATAAAACATGTCAACATGTCAACTTATTATAACTTTGACTGTAAAATTAGAAGGAGTGTAAAGTCCATCCATTCTCATTTTTAGTTTGACCTCCAAAGAACTGTTTACTCTTAATGTCAAATGGAGAAGATGGATTCTGAAAAAGAATAGGCATAATAAGCGAAATGCCAAGTATAAAATAAAAGCAGGTAAAATGAACTTTTTTATACCTTCACGGAGAATCTTCCCCACAGATAAAACCAAACTTTCTGAAGACAGCAGAAATGTTATTCCATATTTAGCTGTTTTCAGGAAATTGAAATATCTGATATGTTCAAAGCACAGAAAAAATATTTGTAATTATAGCTTTTGCTTTTATAATATTAATGTAAATTTTCTTTTTCTTCCACTATGAAATTTTGGGTTTGGTGATACATATGCAACTTGATAATCTTCAGAGAATATTATTCTTAAAATCCATAGTACATAAGCAAATGAAGCTGCATAACCAGTGGATTTCTCCCATTAAACTAAATACAATCCTCCTACCAACTCTGTTATTTGCTGTTATGTCCAGTAGCTTATTATATATTGTTTATGCAGACACTACCATTTAATGCTTACCAAATAAATGCAGCTTAAACTTAGTAAGGTACTGCTGGGGTTTGGTCTTGTTGGGCTATATGCTGATGAATTCATTATTAGCTGGTGGAGTCCTGTCTGTGTGTTTGTGTATTCATATACACTTCTATTCATTTTCTAAGTAGCAGATTTAACATCTGACTAACCTGATGTTACACTGATTCAATTTCAAATTTAAAGAAATCAGGTCTTTTGCCTGCCAAATTCTTGTTTAACATTTTCCCACTAGCTCTGATTATTGAAAAAAAAAAAACGCAAAACAAAACATAGATACCCTCAGTGGAAGGGATTGCTTATTTGCATTTTCTAAGATAAAAGTGTGCTTTTCTCACCCAATTTGTTACAGCATTTGTTGTGATCAGCATCGGTTGACTGAAAAAAAATGTTTCTTCAGTATTTTTTCTAGGCACCATTTTATTTTTGTCTTCTAATACTCATCAAATATTTGTTTCTGAGGACCTTATCCCCTTACTCATACATGTCATGGCATTTTCTTATTTTGAATACTGGGATAACGAAGAGAAGATATGATTACTTAATAAAGTATGAATTTTAAATGTTCAGTGTATCCAATTTGGCATCCCAGATCCTGACTGCCATGTTAAAATTACATATTTCCCTATTGGCATATTTCTGGTTGCCCTCTTTCATGAAAATGCAAAATCTAGCATCTTTTTCCCTTTCAGTCTGTTTTTTTGGTCTTTTTTTCTTGTGTCTCTTCCATAATAATTCATCAGATATGTAAGAATCTCTGATCTCTGAACAGCAAATTATGCATCTACCAGTAGAAAGTTCCAAAAGCACTGCAAATTAGTTAAGTAGCAGTAGCAGTCGGTCATAACAGGTAGTCAACAAAAAAGCTAGGAAAAGCAAGGTAATATGCTTTTAAAAATTAAAGTATACATTTCACCACAAAGATCTTTGATGACATCTATGACAATAAATACACTATTAAAACATCAGTGGTGCTTTTATGTTTATGAAGGAGTCAAGAAATTAAATTACTTTAAAAAATAAAGTTACCTATACATATATATTTGCTTTTGAATGAGACTATGCACCTTTAAAGTAGCCCAGAACATACTAGCCCAATGCTTCTCCTCCTTCCCCAAAATTGAATGGTCCATATTCGTACAGGTCATTCAGTCTGAAGTATATCTCATGCTATTGGATTTCTATATCAAATCCCACAGCCTAATGCTTAAGATTCAGCTCTAATCATTTTAGCATCTTTCACTCTCTCAGTGTCCGCTGTAAACTAGCATGAATGCCACAAGAGAAAGGAGATTTTTTTTCGCTTTTGTTTTGGATTTCCTATGCAGTTTACAAAAATTACATTAATCTTCCCAAATAAATAAATAGAAAACTTGTCCTATTGAAAATATGAAAAATACACAGGAAAGTTACTGTAAAAAGATTGCCTGGATTTCCCAATATTCATTCCACAACACAATATAACAGGATAATTCAGGTAGGAAGGGACCTCTGTTCCAGCCTCTTGCTCAAAGCAGGGTCAGGTCTGAGGTCAGACCAGGTTGCTCAGGGCTTTATACAGTTAAGTTACGAAAATCTACAAGGACAGAGATGGCTCAACCTCTCTGGGCAGTCAGATCTAATTCTTAATTGTCAATGAGACATATTGTGTCAGATTCAAATTATTCTATGTGATAACAGCCTCTTTCACCTGATCAAACATACCTAACTGATCACAAATACCACAGGAGGGAGGACCTTGCAATTCTAACATGCTTATTCTCACAACATGCACCGAAGTTGGAAAGTGCTGTTCTCCCATTGAAGGAACAGGTCCAAAGAACAAGAGACCAGGATTCAGACTGGTTTTAAAAGCCCTAATCTCTGTAGAGAGACAGTTCTTTCTCACAGTCCTTAACTTAAATAAAATCATAGAAGCATAGAATGGTTTGGGTTGGAAGGGACCTTTAAAGGTCATCTAGTCCAACCCTCCTGCAACGAGCAGGGACATCTTTCACTAGATCAGGTTGCTCAGAGCACTGTCCAACCTGACGAATGTGTCCAGGGATGGGGCATCTACAGCCTCTCTGGGCAACCTGTTCCAGTGCTTCACCACCCTTATTGTAAAAAAAGTCTTCCTTATATCTACTCTGAATCTACCCTCTTTTAGTTTAAAACCATTACCTTGTCCTGTCGCTACAGGCCCTACTCAAAAGTCTGTCCCCATCTTTCTTATAAACCCCTTTCAGTACTGAAAGGCTGCAATAAGGTCTCCCCGGAGCGTCTAGTGAGAGGATGGGGAACAAAACAAACCTCAGAGGACAATACTAAGGAAATGTAGAGGTTGCCAAAGTTGAGAAACACAATGTCTAACATGTCAACCTACAAACTGACGGTGAAAGATAAATTTCACTGTAGAACTCCAAGAACAAATGAATGAATTTTATTCTTTACCATCACTCCATTGAAAATAAACTGATTCCCACATAAAACAGCTCTAAACCTTTGTTAGTACATATTACTATTTATTTTTTGTACAGATCTTACAAAAGTATTTCTACATTTGCACAGACACCCTACTTTCCTTAGTTTCCAATATATGTTTGAGGTGGGTTTTCAGAGTTATTTTTTTAGTTTTTCTTTCTTGTTTAGATAGAAGAATGATAAAAATGAAGTTTCACCCTAAGAAAAGAGAATATTTTAAAATGAGTACATGAGAACATTTTTGAGAGTAAAAACCTACTATTTACAGTGCACATATGAACTTAAATTTCTGAAGATCTGCGATTCTTATATGTAATCTGATGGATCACATCAACAATATTTCTGTGATTATATATTTCTGACTGCTCTATTAACTGTCAGAGCAAAACTAGTTTCCCTTCAACTCTTCAGTGCTGTGGCCTTTTCTCACATCCATATTCTATGCACCCACCTATGCATCCATGCCCTTCTGAACTTTGAGCATATGCTGGTTTTGGGTGGGATAGAGTTAATTTTCTTCATAGCAGCTACTATGGGGCTATGTTTTGGATTTGTGCTGAAAACTGTGTTGATAATACAGAGATATTTTAGTTATTGCTGAACAGTGCTACACAGAGTCAAGGCCTTTTCTGCTTTTCACACCACCCCACCAGCGAGTAGGCTGGGGATACACAAGAAGTTGGGAGGGGACACAACTGGGACAGCTGACCCCAACTGACCAAATGGATATTCCGTACCATATGACATCATGCTCAGCATATAAAGCTGGGGAAGAAGAAAGAAGGGGGGACTTTCGGTTTTATGGTGTTTGTCTTCCCGAGTAACCATTATGCATGATGGAGCCCTGCTTTCCTGGAGATGGCTGAACAACTGCCTGCCGATGGGAAGTAGTGAATGAATTCCTTGTTTTGCTTTGTTTGCATGTGCAACTTTTGCTTTACCTATTAAACTGTCTTTATCTCAGTCCACGAGTTTTCTCACTTTTACTCTTCTGATTCTCTCCCCCATCTCACTGGGGGGTAGTGAGTGAGGGGCTGTGTGGTGCTTAGTTGCTGACTGGGGTTAAACCACAACAGAGCACAACAGACCATGTCTGAACGGCAAGTTCCAAGAACGCCAAAAGCTAAAAAGTCAAGGAGCAACAGTAGCTAATCCAAGAGAGGATCAAATATGCTCCAAACAAATTCCGATGAATTGGATTGCACAATCACTAATGATGGCAATCGAGTTACTACTCACACTTATTAATGAATTTTGGAGGGAGAAATAATGACTTGCACTTTGCATTTCTGTCTTTTTTGCAGATACGTTCTAACTATTTTTCCAGCATTATATTAGAAAGTAAAGTAGTCCAGAATAATTAAAATTGTAATAACTCCTTTTTAATCCTTCCTACTTCAAACTTTTTCCATTGACCCAGTATATATTTTCGTATAGTACTCAAATAATCAAGAATCACACTCTTTTTGCTAGTGTTCTGCTACACTTTATTAGAAAAAAAACTATTTTAATTTAAAGAAAAGCTATTAATTCTTTCATAATAATAGAAATAATTCTATGAAATTTAAAAGTGGCAAATTAAAACTGATAAGATGAAGTTCAATTACCTTGTTGAACAAGTTCTTTTATTAATCCAAGTGTTTAGAAGGATTCAGAAAGGCATTGGACATGTAACTAATAAGCAAATTCAGAGTTTAGCAGTATATCACTGAAAGAATCATTAGAGTTTTAGGAGGGTATATTGGGTTTGCGTGGCAAGGTTTTGGTAGCGAGGGGGCTACAGGGGTGGCTTCTGTGAGAAGCTGCTAGAAGCTTCCCCTATGTCTGATAGAGCCAATGCCACCTGGCTCCAAGAAGAACCTACCGTTGGCCAAGACCGAGCCAATCAGTGACAGTGGTAACACCTCTGTGGTAACATCTCTGTGGTAACATATTTAAGAAGGGAGAGGGAAAAAAAAAAAAACCACAGGGACACAAACTGCAGCTGGAGTGAGGAGTGAGAATATGTGAGAGGAAAGACTATGCAAACACCAAAGTCAGTGAAGAAGGAGGGGGCAGAGGTGCTCCAGGAACCGGAGCAGAGATTATCCTGCAACCCGTAATGAAGACCATGGTGAGGCAGGCTGTCCCCCTTCAGCCCATGGAGGTCCACAGTGGAGCAGATATCCACCTGCAGCCTGTGGAGGACCCTACGCCAGAGCAGGTGGATGTGCCCGAAGGAGGCTGTGACCCTGTGGGAAGCCCCCGCTGGAGCAGGCTCCTGGCAGGATCTGTGGACATGTGGAGACAGAGGATTCCACGCTGGAACAGGTTTTCTGGCAGGACTTGTGACCCTGTGGGGGACACATGCTGGAGTAGTTTGCTCCTGAAGGACTGCACCCTGTGGAAGGGACCCACACTGGAGCAAATTGTGAAGAACTGCAGCCTCGGAAGGACCCATGTTGGAGAAGTTCATGGAGGACTGTCTCCTGCAGGAGGGACCCCATGCTGGAGCAGGGGTAGAGTGTGAGGAGTCCTCCCCTTGAGGAGGAAGGAGCAGCAGAGACAACATGTGACGAACTGACTGCACCCCCTATTCCCCATCCCCGTGCACCACTCAGGGGGAGGAGGTAGAGAAAATGGGGAGTGAAGCTGAGCCTGGAAAGAAGGGAGGGGTGGGAGGAAGGAGTTTTAAGATTTGGTTTTATTTCTCANAACACCAAAGTCAGTGAAGAAGGAGGGGGCAGAGGTGCTCCAGGAACCGGAGCAGAGATTATCCTGCAACCCGTAATGAAGACCATGGTGAGGCAGGCTGTCCCCCTTCAGCCCATGGAGGTCCACAGTGGAGCAGATATCCACCTGCAGCCTGTGGAGGACCCTACGCCAGAGCAGGTGGATGTGCCCGAAGGAGGCTGTGACCCTGTGGGAAGCCCCCGCTGGAGCAGGCTCCTGGCAGGATCTGTGGACATGTGGAGACAGAGGATTCCACGCTGGAACAGGTTTTCTGGCAGGACTTGTGACCCTGTGGGGGACACATGCTGGAGTAGTTTGCTCCTGAAGGACTGCACCCTGTGGAAGGGACCCACACTGGAGCAAATTGTGAAGAACTGCAGCCTCGGAAGGACCCATGTTGGAGAAGTTCATGGAGGACTGTCTCCTGCAGGAGGGACCCCATGCTGGAGCAGGGGTAGAGTGTGAGGAGTCCTCCCCTTGAGGAGGAAGGAGCAGCAGAGACAACATGTGACGAACTGACTGCACCCCCTATTCCCCATCCCCGTGCACCACTCAGGGGGAGGAGGTAGAGAAAATGGGGAGTGAAGCTGAGCCTGGAAAGAAGGGAGGGGTGGGAGGAAGGAGTTTTAAGATTTGGTTTTATTTCTCATTACCCTACTCTGATTTGACTGGTAATAAATTAAACTG